>JAFVLL020026051.1:0-99841 GCA_021397915.2 Tor tambroides
CTTTACTTAAAGCCTCTATGTATAATGCATTGTACAGGGTATAATGCATTATAAGTATTCATAATGTGCGTTGTAATACATTACATCTTGTCATAAATAATTATAACCAAATTTAAAATGCATAGTGTAACTTGATAGTGTTACAGTGTATTAACTATGGTTACAGTTATTCATGAGAATGATGTGTTATATGGTGTATTACAAGGCATAATTAATGCATTAAAACTACTTTTATAATTTATTATACATAAAGGCTTTAAGTAAAGTGTTACCAACTTTACAATAACTTTCCAATTATTAACATTAAACAAACAATGAAAAATACTTTAAAGAATGTATTATGTAAATGTACATGTACTAATTCATTATTAAAATCAAAAGTGAAATCTGTATTTGACCTGAGCTAACATTAACAAACATTGAATAGTCATATTTATATTTATATTAGTGTTTATAGTAAATGATTAGGGTTTTTAAAAATCAAGTGAGCAATAGATGACGGCAAAAGTAAATCTAAATGGAAAAATAATGAAAATAATCAAGCACAATTGAATATCCAATCTCACCATAATAACAATATAGTGCAATATATCAGGGATCCATTAAAACACACACACATGGTTATAATTTAGTTCTTCTGGAAATAACACAAGATTTGACAGAATTTCACATATTTCACTCTTAAGTTCCACAAGTGCACAATAAACTCGGATATTTACTTCAGAAAATGTCACACTGCAGGACCATTTAAATAAACTGCAAAAAGGTCAAGGCATCTAAACTATACTTTCCCTCATTAGGTCTACAAAACTGAACCTAAAAGGTTGAGGGGAGAAAGTTTACATCGATTTTGGGCTTCGTAACGATACATAACTACTCAACTGTTAAAGTGGAATACTCTATTAATGAATGAATCTCTCATTCTCTCTTCCAGCAGCTCTTCTGCTGTCTGTCTCTCTCTCTCGTTCTCAGTTAGTGGCAGCGCTTGTTATAAGAGTAGAGTGACTGCCAGATTGTGTCGCGCCAACTTTCCAGCTCATGGGATCCGGTGAACGAGTTTTTATCTCTCCCAAACAGACACATTCGACTGCCTCCTGAGGGCTTTTATGAAGAGGTATGTGGGTGTGTGTCTACAGAGCAGATTTGAGTTTGAGGTTTTATTTGCAAATTACCCAAATGCTTTCTTTCACAACGTCAAGGTCCTGTTACCAAACCGACTTTTTTCAAATTGATCACTCTCTCATAATATATTACATGCATTTAACTTATCTGTCTTTCTCTATTTTTTTCTCAGTGAATATCGATTTATTGCATCGTGCTTTCACTATGTGAAATTTAACCTCTAGCATAATGCCCAATTGTCTGATCAATAGATAACTGTTTACATGCAGAAATAATTAACAGAGTTGAGGGTCGAGCTTAAAGTGTCAGACACCTAATTAAAGCAAACACTGTGTCTGCTTTCAGGGGTATATCAAACCAACATCGGGCAGAGTTTGGATCGCTTAATCTTTGACCACGTCTACACTGATCTGCCATCAATTCGCTGGTGTCGCCAGCATCAAGAAACCTTAAAAGACAACTGAATTTGTCACAGTGAGCTTTATCTGCTCATGCCATTTTCCTCTTTATGGCGATGCACTTCAGCTTGCCAAGGTCATCTACAGTAAGCATGAACACCTGTTCCAGGTTTTATTGTGCACTAATGCATTTATTTATCATAAAATTGTCTTTCATTCACAACATCATCAAGGCTGAACGGCCTATATTTTATAGTGCATTCCATTTATACTCTGAAGATAGAAATTCAAAGTTCACAATAGGAACTTTTAACTGAGAACTTGGAATTCTATTCATTTTTGTTGAGTTGAGTTGAGTTGAGTTCAGTTTATTTGACACAAAAAGTAGCAATTCAATGTTACAACCTTCTTGTCAAGGATACACAATAAAGTTATTTCCATTGTGGTCCTTGCTTTAAAACGAGAGAAGACAATCCTAGTCAAAAATCCACTCACATACGTTTTAAGACATCCTATCTAAAAACAATCTCTTCACTCTTATTCTAAAAACTCCACAATTTGTTAATACCTTAATATCTAAGGGCAGTATATTGTTCATGGGTGATAAATTAAGCTGCCAGGTTGTTTTGAGCCAATCAGCTAAGCTGTAAATGTCATGTGACTAATTACTCATGAGCCACAGGACCCTCATGGCAACACTGACTGTGTTTTTGACTGACGCACATATCATAAATATGAGTTTCTTAGTCTGAAAATGTACACGAATGGCCTTTCAAGTCGTATTTACAATTGGGAAACTTGGGCGGGCCAAGCTATGATCAAGGCAGCAGAGATAAACATAGCTATAGTAATGTTTTATTAAGTTTTATTCATTTTTCCATGAATTTCTCCTAAAGTTACAGACATGTATATTTAAATCATGTATAAATAGCCACTTAATGCATATTGTATGTATTGAGCACAGCAAAAATAGCATTTATTTGACTGAAATTTAGGAATCGTCAGAAAGTTGAATACATGCAGAATATATATTATTCCTGTTCTTTTCGACAACAAAGCATTTGAATGCAGCAAACTCAATTTCAACTTCAGAAATGGAAAGCAACAGTAGATGGCACCACAAGAACTTCACTAGCAACTATCCTGCGGTGCATTTCCCAAAAGGATCGTTAGCCAACTATGATTCTGTATCTCACGAAACAATAGTTATAACAAACATTCACAAACAGCATTGCAAATCTGTGTGGTTGGAACTACAGGATTCAATTTGTGGTTAGGAGTAGTTTACTGTATGCCATGTGGACTTGTAAACATTATTAAAAAATAACAGCTTCCTATTGGTTTGTGTATATACTATAATAACAGTTCATTAATTGCAATCTTGAATTTATTAATCAGTGGAAGTTATTACTCCATCAGTTATTACACCACCTGAGCATGTCATTAATGACAATTCTGTATTGTTGAAACAATGTGTGACTACAGTTTCAGGAAACCGTTCCAACTAGTTAATTTCTCCAACGATGCTATGGTAGTTAAGCAACATTGTTGGAAACGTACTGCTGAGGTGTGACAAGAACAAATCTGTGTCCCTGGAGCACAAAAGCAGTCTTAAGTCGCTGGGGTATATTTGTAGCAATAGCCAAAAATACATTGTATGGGTCAAAATTATCCATTTTTCTTTTATGCCAAAAATCATTAAGATATTAAGTAAAGATCATGTTCCATGAAGATATTTTGTACATTTCCTACCGTAAATATATAAAAACTTATTTTTTGATTAGTAATATGCATTGCTAAGAACTTCATTTGAACAACTTTAAAGGTGATTTTCTCAATATTTAGATTTTTTTGCACCCTCAGATTCCAGATTTTCAAATATTGTCCTATCCTAACAAACCATACACCAATGGAAAGATTATTTATTCAGCTTTCAGATGACATATAAATCTCACTTTCATAAAATTAATGGCTGGTTTTGTGGTCCAGGGTCTCATATAGATTTCACATCCAGAACCCTCCAAAACATTGATAAAATACCCACTATAATTAAATGAAGTACTTGCAATTAAAATGTTAAAAAATTAATTTGTCAGTCAATAGAGAAACATGTCTTTTGCTGCCAGATGGTGTAGTTACATGTTCCAGGACAGCTAACAGAAGCAATTCTTGCTGGCATTGTTTCAGGACTGCAAACTCCCATCCAGATCTGGTATAGAATGCTCACTTTTTACAATCCAGTTCCCTATGGATAAAAATCAATCCAACTCTAGAAATGTGTTGCGAATATCACTTCATGTTGACTGTAAATGGTTGGGATGTTTGCTATGTGTCAAAACCCAGAGCAAACAGCGTCTATGTTCCTGCATGTCCCATCTCACCCAGAGTTTAATTGAGATTATTTCTACACATCAAGCCAATACTGGCTGATCACAGTGAGTGTTTCAACCTTGAGATGTCCTCGCTGACAGTCAGAGTGCTTCAATCCAACTGATCATTATTAAAGCATAACGAAGAGCTTAAGGATAAGAACACAGAGGTTTAAAAGTGTGCCCAAAACATTTGCTTTGAAAGTCTCATCATGCAGCACTTATCCTCTGTTGCTTACATGTTTAAAAAAGGTCTTTACAAACTATCACCAATTACCAGCATGAAAGGACATCAAATGGAGGCTCAAACTGAAAGCCCAAGTCATGGGAGTTCAGGGTGAATAAACAGCTGTTGATTTGTTTTTGCTGACCTATGGAATGTTTAATCATGGCTAAGCTTCATGTGATAAACAACAACCATCTCCTTTTTTGTATGACTTTGTATTATTAAGTAGAAATAAGGACTCCTTTATAGCATTCAATCAATTTCAGACAAATTCAGAGATTTTTATTTTATTTTATTTATTTAAAATTAAATTACCTGCTAATGAGAACATAGAAAATATAATGCAGCATATCATTATATAAAAGCATTGTCCACTGGTAAAAGCTTATGTTTTCATAGATTAAACCTGATTATATCTTCCATGATGTGCATGACTGGAAAGCTAATATGAATGTTTATTGTTATCATCACATCTAAAAACAACATCATGCCTATCACACTGTACTATACCAAATCTGTCTCTACCTACATTAAAATTTAAAAAAAAAAAACTCCTAAAACGTACCTGTACATTCACTTCACTGCAGCTTCCAATTGAAATGAACATTAGCGGCAGTAAAACACCAAAAACCTTTCTTTTTCACACTAATTATGATTACAGGAGCAGATTATTGATTAATAAAGACTTATTTTCGCACAGTTCCTTGCACAATACCATGTTATGGCCCCAAAACTCTTGATTTGTAAATTAATACATTTTAATATTTGCATCACATAGGCCTATCTAGCTTTATATGTATGGTTTTTCTAATAAGTAAACTTGCTCGGTAGCTCACCTGGTATAACACTGCACTCGCAATGCAGAGCTCTCTGTACAAATCCTGTAAAAGACGAGTCACAAAAGAGTTCAAGGACTTGTACAAACAAGTTAAAATAGCATGTTACTTCAACAAATGCACTTCTCTCTTTTTTCAACACTGGGTTTACGGTAGGGTTTAGTGAATGCGGTATGTCATGTATCTACCTTTCCTTTCACTCATCAGACATTTAATTTCTGAACTGCCACAATACATTCAACAACCAATGTAATAAAATATTGCCATATTCACATTTGTCTGTTTTAAACAAAACTGAACACACTTACTGGAAATTTCACTTAGAGTCACAAAACATGCAAGAAGCAATGTAATATTGTTTTTCATAGATCTTGTCATCACAGGCACATTTTTTCCCAATGATCCTGGGTTGGTCTTTTTGGCAGCTGAGAGATCTTTTTGCTAAGTCCCACCGTAGTAATGGAAAATTCTACTATCTGTAGAGTGAAATGCTGTTGTTAAGTCACTTATAATAGTGACACAAGGTACTCAAAAGAGGATTTCAGTCATATTTTTGTATTTTTCAAATCTTTGAACACAAAAACTAAACTTAACTTAAGTTTTGGGTAAGAAACAAAAGATTTGAATACATGTATAGATGGATAAGCTTATCTGAGAGAGCAACAGTAACCAAGGAGGGTTGGAGCTTGGCAATGGTCAGTTAGGTAAAATATTTAATAAACACATCAGGTTTTTCTTTCCACAGCCACAGGTTCCATCTGGCCCTACCAACAACTCTGTTTGAATGCATGAACATCTTTATTGCCGGGTTTGAAGTAGTTCTCTGCTCCAGCAGCCAAGTGATAATCAACATACCAACATCGTACAGAAACAAATCGTTAATCACGGTATTTTACCCTCCCACCTCTTTGAGAATGAGTGTGTGTTATTCAGCTCGATCTTAAGCCTCTCCCGCTTCTTTACGGCTCACTGGCTTCTTATACATTTTACTGAATGCTGTATTAGTCATAGTCAAAGTGCAGAATCCATTTCCCCCTCTTTCTAAATAACTAGGCGATGAATGAGCTCCTCCATCTGTAACAGTTTCGGATCTGCTCTGGAGAAACAGTCCAAGTAAGTGTTTAATCTCTTTATTATCTTCACTGAAGATTATTTGATGGAAGGAAAGCCATGTCATCTGATAAATTTAAGTGTGTGCGGGTTTACTCACAGCTCTGTGTGATGTCTTCCTCTGGAGATAAAGCGGGGACACTGACGGATGAAGAAAATGTGACTCTGGCGTACTAGAATTTGATTACGGTGACATTAGTGCAGTGTCAGAATGTGTCTGATCTCAAGTTTTCAAACACATGATTGGCATAACCAAAGACTCCAATATCTTAACCTGAAATTGAAATGACGGACGCTCTTCTAAGAGGCTTAGAGCACCTCTCCAGCCCTGGATTTTTTTTACAATTTTGATTGGTGGTGAGATTAATTCTCAGATAGCTTGATGCAGCTATTGCTCTTCTTTGACAGCTTGACAAGCCTCACTGACATGACTGTTCATCTCTGTGGACGGCTGAACTGTTCCTGCCTGCCAAATCATCTCTCCTCTCTCAGTCTGAAAAAACTAAACAAAACAGTGAACATGTCTGAAAAATATACAAGTTCTGTTCCAAAACCTAAACTTAATACCTAGACAACATTTTAAGACATGCAACATCATGCTGCCAGCTAAGATACTTTGTTCTGGACAAATTCTAAGCTCTACAAAACAACATTCAAGATGGTGCCTTTCAATATATTTCATTCAATAACAAGAAATAACAATAAAAACAGGTCAGTCTAATTAATAAAGCAGTGTATTGCATCGATAGCTTAGCAACAAGCTAATACTAAAGGGAAATATATACAGCTCAAATGCAGTGATTCCTCAGGGGTGTTTTGGATACATTTAAATAATAAAGTAATCCAATTAAGCTATTCATAATGTAGTCATAAAAACCAGAAGATAATTAGCAATTCCAAGTCATGGGTTCCCTTGGTAATCGGTTTCTAGGAGGCTTTTAGAATAGCACTGTAAAATAAGGTCTGCGGTTAACATGACTTGTAGAATATAATGTGGAAGTCTGTTTAATCTAGTCATACCTCAAACATCAACTGATGCACTCTGTGCTTTAAAGGAGTCATAAACTGCCTTTGTTTTATTTTTTTATTATTTTGTACTGTTCTCGGAGGTCCACTTTGAATGCTATTAAGATTTTTACATCAAAAAACATCATTATTTAGAAGTAATAAGCTATTTTCTGTCTTGTTGTCACCCCCCTCATCAGAATGCTCTGTTTGAATAGGTGTGGAGGATTGCAGACTCAGAAGTAAATGCCCACTGCTATGATTGGCTAATAATTGTGTATGTTTGATGACATCTGATTCTTTGATGACAAAGACTCCTTTGGTGTATACATCCTTCACAGATGGACACTGCAGTGATTTAGGTAAAAAATGCATAAATAATACATATCAAACTATCTGTAACAAGAGACAAAACAATAGTGATCACGTAATAAAAATAGTTACTCATACTTGTGATGCGACATTATTGTCAGATCCAATATTGTCGACACAGCATCCTCTTTCAGTTTCAATCTTTCTGAAAATCCTGCGTCGAATTGGGCCTTGTTTATAAATGAATCTGCAGTAAAATGAAGTGAACAAAGGACCGAGTTCTTACTGATGCAATCTGGATCTTCATTAAAAACAAAGTTCATTCACTCTTTCCTAACATTGAGATCCGAAGGAAAGAAACGCAAACACTGTTTTCCCACAACTTGGAACAACACAGCGTCTTGTCTTCAGAGCATCTTTATCTTTATTGGGCGGGGCTGAACAGGCAGTGATGTGGAACCGGTGGGCGGGGCAAAACAGTAAGCGCTGTAGAATCGATGGGCGGGGCTAAACAGGTAGTGATGTAGACTCGATGGGCGGGGCTAAAAGGCAGTGATGTAGAATCGGTGGGCGGGGCTAAACAGGCAGCGATGTAGAATCGGTGGGCGGGGCTAAAAGGCAGTGATGTAGATTCGGTGGGCGGGGCTAAAAGGCAGTGATGTAGAATCGGTGGGCGGGGCAAAACAGTAAGCACTGTAGAATCGATGGGCGGGGCTAAACAGGTAGTGATGTAGACTCGATGGGCGGGGCTAAACAGGCAGTGATGTAGACTCGTTGGGCGGGGCTAAAAGGCAGTGATGTAGAATCGGTGGGCGGGGCTAATCAGGCAGTGATGTAGATTTGGTGGGCGGGGCTAAACAGGCAGCGATGTAGAATCGGTGGGCAGGGCTAAACAGGTAGTGATGTAGAATCGGGGCTAAACAGGCAGCAATATAGAATCGGTGGGCAGGGCTAAACATGCAGAAATGTAGAATCGGTGGGCGGGGCTAAACATGCAGAAATGTAGAACTGGTGGGCGGGGCTAAACAGGTAGTGATGTAGAAATTCCACAAGCTGTGGTTTTAGCAGACTGCCTTCAATATAAGCTGTTTTTAGACTAACGAGAAGGTTTTGTGTTCTGAAACTTACAGGATGTTTTTATAATAAAATGACTTCTTATATGTCAAAAGATCAAGAGAATTTTGGTTTCTCAGTTCATGACCACTTTAAAAGCATAATTGCTAACAATTTTGTGTATATATCCTGCCTTAGAAGGTAGCTGGATGTGTAGGCAACCTGACAACATGGGAGTTCACTAGGTTTTGAAACATGAAATTTTATCATAAAGAAAAATTATACACTGCTCAAAAAAATTAAAGGAACACTTTGAAAACACATCAGATCTCAATGGGGAAAAATATCATGCTGGATATCTATACTGATATGGACTGGGTAATGTGTTAGGAATGAAAGGATGCCACATCATTTGATGGAAATGAAAATGATCAACCAACAGAGGGCTGAATTCAAAGACACCCAGAAAATCAAAGTGAAAAAAAATGTAGCAGGCTAGTCCATTTTGCTGAAATTTCATTGCAGCAACTCAAAATGGTACTCAGTAGTTTGTATGGCCCCCTCGTGCTTGTCTGCATGCCTGACAACATCGGGGCATGCTCCTAATGAGACGACGGATGGTGTCCTGGGGTATTTCCTCCCAGATCTGGACCAGGGCATCACTGAGCTCCTGGACAGTCTGAGGTGCAACCTGGCGGCGTCGGATGGACCGAAACATAATGTCCCAGAGGTGTTCTATTGGATTTAGATCAGGCAAGCGTGGGGGCCATTCAATGGTGTCAATTCCTTCCTTCTCCAGGAACTGCCCCCGTGCACCACGAGGAACCCAGGACCCACTGCACCAGCGTAGGGTCTGACATTGGGTCCAAGGATTTCATCCTGATACCTGTTGGCAGTCAGGGTGCCATTGTCTAGTCTATAGAGGTCTGTGCGTCCCTCCATGGATATGCGTCCCAAGACCATCGCTGACCCACCACCAAAACGGTCATGCTGAGCGTTGTTACAGGCAGCATAATGTTCTCCACAGCTTCTCCAGACCCTTTCATGTCTGTCACATGTGCTCAGAGTGAAGCTGCTCTCATCTGTGAAAAGCACAGGGTGCCAGTGGCGGACCTGCCAATTCTGGTGTTCAATGGCAAATGCAAATCAAGCTCCATGATGCCGGGCAGTGGGCACAGGGCCCCGTAGAGGACGTCAGGCCTTCAGGCCATCCTTATGAAGTCTGTTTCTGATTGTTTGGTCAGAGACATTGACATCAGTGGCCTGCTGGACGTCATTCTGTAGGGCTCTGGCAGTGCTCATCCTGTTCCTCCTTGCACAAAGGAGCAGATACAGGTCCTGCTGATGGGTTAAGGACCTTCTATGGCCCTATCTAGCTCTCCTAGAGTAACTGCCTGTCTCCTGGAATCTCTTCCATGCTCTTGAGACTGTGCTGGGAGACACAGCAAACCTTCTGGCAATGGCACATATTGATGTGCTGCATCCTGGGTAGTGGACTGCCTGTGCAACCTCTGTAGGGTCCAGGTATCGCCTCATGCTACCAGTGACCCTAGCCAAATGCAAAACTAGTGAAAAATGATCAGAAAAGGTGAGTAGGAAAAAAATGTCAGTGGCCTCTACCTGTAAAACCATTCACTGTTTTGAAATTAGTCTCATTATTTGCATCTAGTGCCATCTAGTGCTCCTGTTATTAATTTCACTAACACCAAAGCTTAACAGCCCAGGTGCCAACCCCCTCTGCTACTTAACTGACCAGATCAATATCCCAGAATTTTAATTGACTTGATGCTATACTCTGATTAAAAAGTGTTCCTTTAATTTTTTGGAGCAGTGTATATTATAGCATTTAGCACTCTTCACGCATTTGTTTCTGACAGTAAAGTTGAATTTTCAATTTGTAGCATTGTTGCACACTGAATGTACATCCAGACTTTTTCCCTTTGCTAAAAGACTGAAATACTTTAGGACACATCTTAGAAAGACAATACAACGGGTAAATGGATTCCTCTTTGCAACTTTTCCCCAGGGGTTGGAGGTGGCGGAGGATAAGATATTCTTGTCTTTCCTTGTGTTTCTGATTTGTCATGTGATTACATTCATATGTCATCAGGACACTGCAGCACTTTTGGTTTGGCTGATCTGCCTTTGAAATTCCAGGCTGAAGGGTTTTAAATGAGATTTCTCACCATATTTGGGCTGCTTTGAGTGATTTGTCTATTACGAACAGAAAGGAAATGTAGTGTCCACTGGGCTGGAAAACTAGAGATTTAAGATGTCTTGGCCTAGAAGTGATTGCATGACTTTTAAGAAACGAATGCATGAATCATACGACTCCTGCATGTTTTTATCTGCTCTTCATTGCACCAGCATATGCAGTATTCCTTATTTAAGGTTGTACCCTTGGATGTAACATACATATATACACACACACACATACATATATATATATATATATATATATATATATATATACACACACACACACACACACACACACACACACAGACACATATACAAAATGTTCCCTTGAAATTGCTGGTTCACCGACATTATTGATAATGGGCAATGCTTTATATGGGAACATCCATTTGATTCTGTATAATGACAGTAATTGCATGAGACACTGACCTTTAACCAATGGATGTAAGTGCTCATCCAAGACTCCCCCTGTCTTTGAAGATAATGTGCATGTAAAAATATTTCAAATAAACTCAAAGGCTACAATTAGAAACAAAAAGCTTTTACAGCCTGATGCAACGCTGAGGAAGATCTACAAAGAACTTTTGAATTCTCTACTGGGGCTTTAAAGAACCCATAAACTATTACATAACTTAGGATAATCTGTATAATGTTATTCCATGTTTAGTCCTAAGTAGTTTTTCAATGCTAGTGCTAAACGTAAGCAACAAGTTAGAGAACAAAGCCAACTCAAATTTAAAACGGCGGAAGAAAACGAAGCTTTATTTTTAAGTTGTATTTGCCTATTTAAAACCACTTCAAAACAGACATGTTTACTAGGCCACTGAAAGATGCTGGTCTCACGAGAAGATTTTATTCGATTTTTGCATTTTTTGTTGTGAGGACGATACGAAAAAGTTTGAATATTTCAGAAGGTGTTACGTCCGTTGCTTACGGTTTGCAAATCTGCTGACCTCTTATATTTAAGCTAGAATTACGGCCTTAAACCTCTCGCTGGAAACTTTTCCACCAATCTATATAAAACCCTCTGAACCTACAAGCGCACATCTTTCGCTCTCGAGTTCCAGCACCTTGAGTGAAAATGATTGCTGAAAAATCCCATCCAAGAGGTGCAAACAGGGGATGTTAATAACCCCATTCAGATATCGAGTACGGATGCACTCGCCTTCGGCAATAAACGGCTCTGTCTGCTCCAATCCCATTCACTTCCATGCAACATAAACATCAAGGAGAGCCCCAGGCGATTTTGTTGGGACTGCGTGCAGTCGCCTTTTGAAAAGGAGGAATAAAACAAAGGCAAACAAACAGGCCATTAAAAGGCATCGGGCGGCAGGGAGCAGCGGCGTCTGTGAGGTGCGAGGCCTCTCAAGCTTCATTATGGCTCCGCAGGACAGAAGCGGACAGTCGGGCAATGATGCATTCAGGGTCTTGTTAGCAGACAGATGGGGAAAAGAACAGGCAGGCATCAGAGACTCGCGGGCTCATTACAACATGCACAGAGTTTTGCATGCATCAAATCTGCATTAGCACTCGTCTCCTTGCATCAGTGCTGCATATCTGATCATCTGAAAATTATTTTATTTATTTACACGTTTATTTGGATAGGGACAATACAATCAGAATCAGAAAGAACTTTATTGTGCACACAAGGAATTTGTTTTAGTGTCATAAGCTTCCAGTACACAGAGACACCAACAACACAGACAATAAAAATAAGATGAGAATTAAAAAATAAACATATGTAAATATAAATAGACAAAAATTGAAAAATAAATAAATTGTATGTACAGGAAAAAAATAGAATGAGATGCAGGGATGTACTAGGATGGAGTTGGTAACAAATAAATATGATTCCAGTCAAAGACTAGAAAAAATGCACTGCACATAGAAATTATAGCAAGCGCTAATTTGCATCTCATGTCACTAGAAAGGCTTTTCTAAAAAATCTATATATATAAATAACCAAAATAATTATTTGTTAACTAATGTAACAAGTCCTTCATACCAAATCCTCATACATTACAAACCAAATACAGAACAAACACATGCCCAAGTTTTATAGACTTTTCCAAATCCTAATAAATACCTAAGAATCGTATAAAAAATTAAATGTGCATACAGGTCTGGTTTATTTTGAGCCAATGCTTGACCATCAATGTAAAAGACTTTAAAGTGCCCCTATTATGGGTTATGAAAGGCTCATATTTTGGTTTTGAGAGTCCCCAACAACAGGTTGACATGCATGCAAGGTCAAAAAACACTTTCATTTTTTTATAATATGCATTTATTTTTACTTTATTTGCTCAACGACTCCCAAATGATTTGTTCAACGATTTTTCCAAACCCCTCCTCTGCGTGACGCTAATCTGCGGTGATTGGTCGATTTCATTTAAAGCAGTGTTTGTGAGCTTTTACCGCTACAAAAGCGCCACCTAGTGGCAAAGAATCAATTTGCATTTTCATTCAGACCAACGCAAAAATCAAGTTTTCCCAGGTCTGCGCGCGCAACAAGTGGGTTAGTGATTCATTCTGACGTCAACATGAAACGACTTGGAATTGGTTTTAAAAACGACTCGTTTCAATGATTCAGAGTCGACTCTTTCTTTTGAGAGACAATAACTTTATACACGGTGCACTTTCAGATTTAAAACTTTGCAGGATGTTTTCATTCACTTAGAGCTGCATGAAAGATCATTTTCACAAATCCATAATAGGGGCAGTTTAAATCATGTATCACTTTAAACTCATTTGGCAACTTATTCCAAAGTTGGAATCCCTTTACAGAAAATGCTCTTTGCTCTTGTGAAGTTCTACAAAATCCAATCCTACAGTTTCCCACCTCTGTGCTCCTAGTATGTGCTACCTGCAGGCCAAACTCAGCCTGGGCATATTGACTGATTCAAAGCAGAGCAACAGCAAGCTGACCGGACGCTTGCGGTTAGTGCTTTCCTGTCAGAGACATGCGTCAGGGACAGAGAAACATGAATAAATAATTAAACGCCTCTCATTTCATAATGAGACACTGATGAGAAGAATCAGATCTGTCTGCGTGTGCGTCACGCCGGAGGTCGCTAAAGATGTTTTGATCGATTTGCTTAGAGGTGCGTGGCTAATTTTGGCCACTTTTGAAAGTTTTTACACCTAAAGAAATTAACAGCGTTGTCAACAAATACAGTGTTTGTGAGTCACATCAGTGGCCTAGACAAAGCTGTTTAATTCAGTATCAAGATGGTCACCATATTCAGATCACATGAGCAGACAATTTTTCACAGTTCTGTGTTTCTGGCTTCCGGATTGGCGCTTGCAGGGAAAAGTTTTTCCAGTGACAACAGCCGCCGTACTTAACAAGAATAAGTTTGGAAATCAAAGTCTTTTTTTTTTTTACAAATTAGATCCTATGAAAATGCTTGAACTGTTGGTGCTTTACTCTACAAAGCGCAAAGATTTCATAACTAACTTTTTGCGTTAGCTTCGGGTCATTAAATACTAGTTTTTTTTTTATTCTAAATGGTGGCACTTATATGGATCACAAAACCAGTCATAAGGGTAATTTTTTTGAAATTGAGATTTATACATCATCTGAAAGCTGAATAAATAATCTTTCCATTGATGTATGGTTTGTTAGGATCAGACAATATTTAAAAATCTGGAATCTGAGGGTGCAAAAAAATCTAAATATTGAGAAAATCGCCTTTAAAGTTGTCCAAATAAAGTTCTTAGCAATGCATATTACTAATCAAAAATTAAGTTCTGATATATTTACGGTAGGAAATTTACAAAATATCTTCATGGAACATGATCTTAATATCCTAATGATTTTTAGCATTAATGAAAAATGGATAATTTTGAGCCATACAATGTATTGTTGTCTATTGCTACAAATATACCTGTGCTGCTTAAGACTGGTTTTGTGCTCCAGGGTCACATATTTCAGTTAGTTCTGAGTTTTGCCATTCTGTCCATTTGGTCCACGTGAATTTTTTTTCGCTATTATTATTATTATTATTATTAAAGTAATATTGTATTTTCTACTTGTACTCCTTTGCATTATTAACGTGATGGTGTAAATGTATGTTGTATCAAAGACTTTGGTTGTATAATGTGCCCTGGGAAATACATATTAAACAAGAGATGACACAGATTCATGACTTTATTCCTATTGTATCAAGATTATGTTGTTGTGTTGAGTTTATACATGCTTCAAACAGACTCGGTTAGTATTGTTTAAGTTATTCGTAGAAAAATGTGCATCTGGATGTAAATGTTGTCATTTTTAAGTAATTTATCATGATGTGGTGATCCAAGGGAAATGACTGAGTAAATTGAGATTAGCTCAAATGTACCGGAGATGAAGAACAGAAACCATCCGGTGCTTTGTTGAGTGTATTATTTCAACAAGTCAGCATATATACAAACAAGTAAAATGCTATTTCTTTGTAGATTATATAAGAACAACTTGGAAAACAGACAAAACTGAAAGAAGTAATTTCCAGTTTTTGTGAAAAAAAATTCTAGGTATCTGTTTAAGGAAGTCAGTTGATTAACAGATACACATTAATTGGCTATTTATACAATGGCACTCCTTACCGGAAACATTTCTGCGCAATGCTGGATCCACACCACTAGGTGTCAGTACAAATTAAGACCGCTTTTGTATCCACAACGCAACACAGAAGTAAGCTATTTCTGATTAATTAGCCACAAATAAAAAAATATATATTTTGGGTATATATATATAATTTGGGTATAGAAATGTATATATAAAAATATATATTCTTTACTTGAAAGAAGTGAGGAAACCATTTTCGCTCTGAAATTACTAGTACATTTCTCCAATAATTACAAAGGAACAGCGAATACTACATTCAGTTGAATATTTTGAAGCAGAAATTGTATTTTCTTGTCAAATGTACTCTGGTATTTAACTACAAGAATAACAAACATCAGACAGCTGAAATAACTGGAAGCCATGCACATTCAAGAAAAAAAATATCTGCGCCCACTCTTACCTTAAAAGTTTACTTTGTGTCTAAAACAACAACTTTCTCTCGACTTTTTAGTTAAGAGCTCTTATATTTCTACCACCCCACTTTTCACAATTCAATCAATTTCCACTTAAAAACAAATTAGGCCCAGCCAAACCAGAAATATGTCGTTACACGTGTACATTATGAAAGCAAAATGAGTTGCAAATACCAATAGATTTTGATCTAAATTATTAAAAATGCATTTACTTTAATCCACTCTGTTCATGAGGTGTAGCTTTAGTGGATGCGGGACTCTAATGGCAGTTTTTATTCGTTTGCGCCGTCGCATATAATGTGGCCTATTTGCAATCGACCGTTCTAACAACACAAGACTGACATCATCTCAGTCTCACCTCAGAATTTAGTTTCATACGGCTTCCATTTCCCAGATGCACCTCTCGCACTAACAAGCCGGGCTTTTAGCAAAAGGTTATTGATTTTGAAACCCCAAAATTAGATTTAGGCATTCTCTACGCGGGGAGAAAACAGGCCTGTATATTACATTTAAAGGTGCATGTGTGTATAGCATTGAGCTCACGGAGGCTTTATATAATATCTAGACTCGTTCAGCCCTCTAATTAGTGTCTCTCTCTCATCTAATGACACACGGTTCTGATAGAGGAAGCCACTCTGGGGCTTCTTTTGTCCTCAGGGATGTTATGATCTACTAATTAACTAATGGCCTCAAATTCGGCATTATTCGTCATCAGCAAATCGCTAACAGTTTCTGAAAGAGATAGAGGGCTTTTAAACAGGTACTTCTGAAAGATATGGAACAGAGGTGTTTGTAACCGCACCATTGGAATAGATTTTATACACCTGCCTGCGGATGTTTCTCAAAGAAGAGAGCCGAGCACTAATGGGGATTATTCTCCACGCTGTCTGAAGTGTTTATGAGAAACCTTGTGGGCCAAATATGGTTAAAGGTGAAGTAAGCAATATTTTCTATGCTCCTATCACAGCGTAATATGTGGAGACATTTATAAGGAAGACATTAGTATGCCGATTCCCTTGGAATCATTTTGTAAACACTGCGGCAGCATTGACTCAATTAATGTTGTGACTTTGGGACAGAGCTAATTGTTTTACAATCAATGGCAGATAGGAAGAGAATTTGGGAAACCTGTATGAAAACAGTCATTATTATTATTTCTCTGTTTTGAGATGCAAGCTGAATGTTCATCAGGGACATGCGATCTCAAAATGGTGGCCCTTTTCATGTAAAATAAACCAGCTTCCTATGACTGGGCTCTTCATCTCATCTGAGCGTACATCATTTTAAACATGTTTTTCAAGCTTGCTATTAATTTCTTTTGAAGTAAACTTTATTTAGTAAGTCAAAAAATATGAAGTACATTTAAATTTTTATTTCGCCACCTTGTTCATGAGGATTAGTAGATCTGGATTTAAATTGCATCGAGACGTTCCCAGAAAGTTGCGTTTTATTTATGAATAGCTTTCTCTAATCAACAATTTTCAAAGATGAGGATGAATCTATATTTTATATTGAAATAAAAGCAGTGTTCATGTTGCTATAGGCTGCATTCGTACAACAAACATTTATCACGTAATTATCGGATTAGTCGAGCGTTCATTTTAATATTAACGACAGCCACAAAATGTAAAAAGAATCATTTAGAAAAGCCAAGTTGAATGTATGACCCCTGAGTACAAAATGCATAATGCATAAACATGATTTTGCATGGGGAAAAAAAAAAAAAAATTCACAAAAACATTCACCTCTGCAGATGAATAAGCTCAGTGCCGTTTTCTGGAACATCGTTAGAGGATGCAACCTGGGGTGTTTAGACTTTCATCATCAGAAATGATCATGAGGTGCCCAGCAGAGGCTGATCAGATCTCTGCTTGTCTTGATGGCATGGTGCCACCGGCTATGAATCACACCTACAGTTTTCTTTCAACCACAGCACTGCAAGTCACCTGTGAACTCCTCGCCTTATCAGCTGCAAGTTGGTCTGGTAAACTAAGGGCCTGTTTCAATGACGACAAACCCATAGAAATGAATATCTAGATGCCACATTAAAGTCACGTTGAACAGGAAGTAGTTCGTCTTGTGACATACATCTCAGTGTATGGAGACATATGAGTGTGAGCTTGCAGGGGCTTATCATTGCATTCACCCTTTAATGAGACCAAAACAGATTTGCATTTTATTTGTGCGCGACACTACGACTTATCCTGGCCTAATATGAAACAAAGATAAAACAAATTTGTCAAGACAGGTGGCTGAAAAATTTGATAATCTTAATTGTATATTCAAGCCTGTAAATTGCATAAATAACTGCATAAATTTATAGTCAGCAGGAATAGCCTAGTTATTTATTTTTATTGCCATGTCAGCATCTAAGGCTGTCTTTATGGCAAAAAATGAGTTGGAATAATACAAGAATTGCATTAACATAAAATAAAAACCACGCAAACACAAAAATACAGCAGTTAAAAAGATATTTTAAATTAACACGTGATCCAAAAAATCTAAAATCTTACTAAAGTCCCTGAGTGAGCGCACTGTATAAAAAGGTTTTCTGCTTGCATAAAACCAGGACAGTAATTTATAGTCAATAAGTTCATTAGTAAAATTATGTTGCATATGCATTACACTGTATTTTTACATTTGTCTAAGTTTTTTACATTAAAGTTTCATTCTCGTTGATGGCATTTGAGATCTGGTGGATACAAACTAAATTCTCTACGTATGGACAAGATTTCCGATAATCCATTTGTTGCAATCTTGTCACAATGCTTTAAAACTAATCCAACAAGCTTCTAAGCCCAATCAGAGTTCAAGATACACCTGTCATGCTGCAGACAAATCAGGAACATATGCTAATGCAGAATTTAGTTATTCATATCAATCTAGTTTGCAATGATTAGGTGAAATCAGCTGCAAATCCTCACTGTAAGTCAGTACCTGCACATTTAATAAAGTTTCTTTTAATGCGCACTTTTAACCAACTTGAATCAATTGCAAATTTCCCTACACACGAGGTGGACTTCAGAATCATTTAATTGCAATATATGCTTGAAATTGCCTTCCTTTTAGATGTGCAAGTCGGTGTTTCAGAATCACATCTATTGAGTTTTGCTTCTTGTTGAAGTATCAGCGAAGCGTTACTAATTCTGGATATATTTACACCAGTCTCTTATTTGAAACAAATTGGTTTATAATGAAGTCAGCGATGCCTTCAACAGAAACAAAAATGAATGATTTCAATAGAAAGAGTTCCTTAGAGAGAAAATCTTACATTGGATTATTTCATGGATATTTCATGCTGTTTTCTACCTTTTCTAAGCTGTTATTTTTAGCGTCTTGTTTGTAGAATGTGAGTCAGTGGGGAAGACGGCCTCAGGCAAGCATTTGGGCGATGGTGTCCTGGTGACAGACCCCTCTCTCCTGTGGAATAAAGCTTGTCAGAAGACATCAGTGTGATTCTCCTCAAGAGAACATACTGGCCCAATCTGCATCACTAGCTGGGGTGGATGGCTGACTGTGTCTCGAATCGCACGAGTTTGGAATATCATTACTGCATTTATTAACACGCAAATCCAGAGTCTGATGTTTTTAATCTAATATATACCCAGGTCCTTTCTACTAGATCGTCTTCAAAGTGTCTACAGGCAGACGCCCACACCGTAGGAACAAAGCTCTCTGAACTACAATCTAATTTACATGTGAATTCCAGGACAGACTCTTTGTGTGCATAAGTGTGTGTGTCCGTGTGTTCCATTGGGTCTATAAATGTGGTCTGGACTGAATTGGCTAATTAGACACAGTGGAATATGAAGAGGGATGGTGATTTGAGCATGCAGCTGAAGTCTCCAGGGCAGCAGCTCTGTGTTTGTGTTGTTCCGAGGAGATAAATGCCTCCTCGCTGTCCATGTTGTTCAAAACCCCTGATGAATGATCTTCCCTGTGCCATCTGAACATGTGCATCCGTTCTAAACACAGCCGGAAACAGATCCACAGATCCCTTATGCAGAAGCCACCATGGCAGAAAACATGCTGATGAACATGCTCATGGGTAAACGAGCTTTGATACTAATGAACAGTGGGTAAATCAACTAAAAAACTGGCTACTTAATACCCCACAATTATATCAGTCACTATATCACGCCAGAGTGTTTCTTCTTATATAAGTTCATATTGATTTATTTATTAGCCATGCAATAAGTGGGTTAATTCTACACTCTGTCAGTCATTATTGCTAAATAACCCCCTTCAGGGTAAAACAAAACCCCTGTATTTCACATCTGGGTCATGATCACCCTGTCAGGCTTGTAATGACAGACCTCAGCTCGCAAACTGTCTCTCTCAATTTAATGACACTCTCAATGTCAATTTGCAAAGTAAATTAATTTGACAATAATTGCATCATCAAAACTTTGAATAGCAAGAAAGACAGAGACAGACAGACAGACAGACAGACAGATAGATAGATAGATAGATAGATTTTACTATTCAAAACAACCGCTTTCTATTTGAATATATTTTAAAATGCAATTTATTCCTGTTATCTAAAGCTAAATTTTCAGCATCACTACTTCAGTCTTCAGAGTCAAATGATCCTTCAGAAATCATTCTTATATACTGATCTGCTGTTCAAGAAACATTTTATTATTATTATTATTATTATTATTATTATTATTATTATTATTATCACCGTTTAAAACAGTTGAGTACATTTTTTCAGGATTCTTTGATGAATAGAAAGATCTAAAGATCAGCATTTATCTCAAATAAAAAGCTTTTGTAACATTATACACTATACCATTCAAAAGCTTTGATTCATGATTTTTTTTGGGGGGGGGGGTTATAGACATTAATACTTTTAGTTAGCAAGGTTGCTTTAAATTGATCAAAAGTGATGATAAAGACATTTATAATGTTAGAAAAGATTTCTATTTCAGATAAATGCTGTTCTTCTGAACTTTCTATCCATCAAAGAAACCTGACAACATAGCATAATGACAAATGAATATTAGATGAATATTAGAATGATTTCTGAAGGACCATGTGACTGGAGTAATGATTCTAAAAATTCAGCTTTGAAATCACAGGAATAAATTACATTTATTAAAATTAAAAACTTTTGACTGGGAGTGTAGATGATGATAGATAGATAGATAGATAGATAGATAGATAGATAGATAGATAGATAGGCTACTTTACATAACCCACATACACACACACACTAGGCTAATACGTAAAACAGGCTAAGTTTGCCACAAATGTGTCAGTATTCATTTCTGAAGCACAGCCAGCTTAACAAAATGCAAGAAGATGTACATATTTCAATAGCCCTATTATATGCACGCTTAAATCATATGAGACCTGCAGCAGCAGAAATCTCAAAGGACAAAACTCGCGCACAGGTGTCAACACAGATCGTTATGAACATAGATATTATGAGATATATATAGGCTAGCCTATGTCTATGGTTATGAAACTCTGAATATCCATACAATTACTGACAGGGAAAAAATAATAATTTCCATATTTCAGCACCACTCCTATCAATGCTGAAACAAAATATGACTTAATCTCTCTTAGGCTATTTCTTAACTTTCGTGCACACCGCAGTGAAAGCATACCTGTCTCAAGTTCAGTCTACTTTGAGAGAGATCCGTCCAGTGAGTCCGCCATGTTGGAAACATCAAGATCTATAAGGTTGAATTGAGAGAAGAGATCTATCCTTCTGCATACGCATATTATATTATGATATATCAGATGTAGAAGTAAAACATAGTATTGTTAAAAGGCCATATGAACATAAGTGTCTAATAAAATTCTTTTTTTTTTTTTTCAAATTTGCCTATCCACCTTTTTCTTGCCGTAAAAATGGGCGTGGCCATTTTAAAATTCTATAGGTCTAGCTTCACGTCCAGCTATTTTTAGCTGTACAAAACAGTTCTTTTGCTGCTTGATATTGAAAATTAGTGTGTCTTATATTATTTTAATGTTTTGTCTTAATTATGAACACACTGGTTTGTAGTGCAAACAGTTTTACCGTTTACTGAACATTGTTATTCTTCTCGTTCTCGGCTAATGAACGGGAAGTCTCGCCCATAGGCTTACTTCCGCGTTGAAGAAACAGGTGGATAGCTATTTAACATTACAACCTAGTAGCTATATTGCAGTAGCCTAATCATTTCTATGGTAATTTCTTTCAAGATAAACCATGGACTTAAAATTACCTGAAATTACATTTTGTGGCTTAATTTACTTTTTTTTTTCTTTTTTTTTTTACTATAAACTGAGATTTTGCTACGGAATGATTATAGTAACTTACCTTATGGTGAGCCAATTATCTCTCATGAGTTCAACCACATGGGAAGTTTAAAGAGAATAAATAAATAAATTTCTGCCACAACTTCTGCTCTCTTGAAATTAAACAGATTTTATGTTAAACTCATTTCTCTCAAAAACGTTTTTTCTTCTCTGTTGACTGATGGAGAAACAGGTCTCCCTGTGTATCTTGTCATTCTTAAATAACATAAAAATAAATCAGATATTTTAAAAAAAATATTCAGTAGGGTTTTACACAGATTCATTCAGTCCAATAAATAAAAAATTTGGATTTGGACGGATGTATTTGAATCCCACAGCATTAAACGCTGATGGAAATTATGCAGAAAATATGAAAGTGCATTTGATTTTCAAGATTTCTCATCAAAATCTAAACAGCCGACTTGTCCAATAATTGTCCAACTACGGGTCGATCGTTGATCTGTTATTAAAGCATCAAACAAACCGGAACGCTTATGAGCTAATGCGTCAAGCTGGCACATCATGTGGAAGCATGTGTCTTGCTTCACTGTAATAAGGAACAGATGTAGGCAATGCAACAGCAGGTACGGTTAATGGTTCTTTTCCACCCCAGGACTCCACACAATATCAAAAGTCCCTAAAGCATGGGGTAATCAATCTTTTCTTATCATAGCGCCTCTTATTTTGTGTGAAGTAGAGCCTCGTTGACACTATATCTTTTTGACATTATCTATATAAAATGTATTACATGATGATTGATCTTTAACTACGACCACAGCAAAGCCATTCTGAATTGCTTTGAATCAAGCGTTCCCTCACAAAGACGTTATCTTATTACGGTGTTAATTGCTTCATGTCACAGTATAGCTTTGCCCTAGAATAGATATGACAAATACATAAATAATCCCAGCGGATAGTCTTTAGCGTGTACGGTCGCATTAAGCATCGTCAGTAGATCTTTCCCTAAGCTTATCCTATTTCATATTCAATATTTACCCATATGCTAACAGCTCTGGTTACCCTTCCTGACCCTGTTTGTGGTTAATGCATGACCTTAGCTTGCTACAGTTTGTCCAGTCATTAACCTTCATGTGATACAGTGGGAATCAGATCCATAAAACAGGAGGTACAGATGGGTTTCCAGATGGAGGGCTGAACAGCAGAGGATCAGCTTCCATTTTTACAGTGTCATTTGGAAGATTAGACGCACCTTTCAGCAGCAAATGTCCCTCAATATTTACCCAAACGGAAATTTTATTGGATTCACAGGTTAGGTGGTGTCGGCTAATGAATATGTCTCTAGCCAATAATATTTAGATTTTAAAAACATCATTTTCTGCTGCTCTGAATCTCAGAGTGGCCCACATGGGGCCTTCAGTAAAACAGATGGACCTCTTTATCGGATGCTGAATTGACCAATTTGTTAATGAGCCCTTAAACCCATGTTGTTAAATATTTTAGAGCAAAGTGGTATAATTCAGACGAGTAATGAGCGGAGCAGAGTTGTTAAACACACAGCTTTATCTAGACCAACAAAAACCAAAGAAAAAGATTAGAACGTAATATTTTTCATTTTCAGAGTGGTAATTAATCTGAAATGTATTAGTTCAATAAAAGTCTTAAAGGGATAGTTCACCCAAAAAGGAAAATTGTGTCATCATTTAAAGTGTCATGAAACCCTAAAATACATTTTTTAAAAGATGTTAACATATATGAACAGGTTGCACATCAGTGAAAAAAACAATGCCACTCATTATGTCTATTATTAAGGGAAAAGTGCTTATTTTTTCATTTTTTGGAGCAATTTCTTTCTTCCGGTTCAAAAAGCAAAGTTGAACCAATGTCATGAAAAGTGACATATATTGCTTTCTACAGTCGCCATTCATTGTGTGCATTTTTGTATTAAAGCCTGTGGGACTGTTTTTTTTTTTTTTAAATCCTGCTCCCGCTGAATTTCTGACCATTACCGCCTACTTACTCAAACATTCTAATATTGGATATAATTTTCACGCATCAGGGAGCCACTATCAATATGCGGAGTACGCTATTTAAATCACTGTACATGCAGCTTGTGTTGGATGCAGGGTTGCCAAATCCTGCATCCTTCTTTTTTGCACAGAATTGGGCTGATTTTAAACTGTTGAGGCGGGTTGATTTTCTCTTGTGGGTTAAAGGTTTGAAATAGTGCATAAATTACAATTGACTGAAATGCTTGTATTGAAACATTTTGTATTCTACCTGTGATAAAACTGTGGTAGATGTTAAGTTTTGTGAAGGTTGACCACTGGTAGGAAGCCTTTTGCAGTAGCTGTGTTTATGATCAATCTGTATAATGGTGACTGTAAAATATGTATTTTATTTTATTACAGGCTTATATTTGAGATATGGTCATTGTGCTACTGTGGGCGCTACATTAACTCCCCTCAAACCCAAGACCCCAAACCACCACAGATCCCCCGTGCCCCCCAGTGTCCAAACTGCATCCTTCCCCCACTGTCCTCTTTTTTTGAAAACTAAAATATGGTCACCCTATTAATATGTTACAATACGTGGATCATGCATGAGAGAGCGGTTTCTGCGCTGAATGCCTCGATGAGTTTAACACTTGCTGCGTTGATCATAGTCCATATCTGGACCGGAGCAAGCATATTTCAAGTTTATGTGAACATATTTCATATTCTCTCATGCTCCAAACATGAACCAGCACCGCGTATACGCACATATCAAATGAAATGCACACAAATAAGGGTACTGGTCTGATCTTGAATACGATAACACAACAGATTATTGACACAACAGATACACAGTATATACCAAAAATTCAAAGAAGAGTTAACAAAAAGTAACTAACTTTATTCTTTCTGTTTTAAAGATATTTTAATATTCATTTGTCTGTATAATGAAAGAGTGTGTCGTAGGTCTGTGTTTTATTGATTGTTTTCTCCCCTCTTCCCACTCTCTTCACGCCCACTTTTCCACAGATTTACGACCCCATTTCTGGAGACCTTTTCAGAGCTAAGGTGTGAAAGACCAGTGCTGAAACAGGGGGGTTTCATGACACTTTAATTGTCATCACTCTCAAATTGTTTCAAACCTATATAATTTTCTTTCTTCTGTTTAACACAAAGAGGATATAAAATAAGTCAATGGCTACCAGCAGCTGTTCGGTTACCAACTATCTACCAAAAAAATCTTCTTTTGTGTTCAACAGAAAAAAAGAATCTCATACAGGTTTGGAACAACTTGAGGGTGAGTAAATGATGACAGAGTTCTCATTTTTGGGTGAGCTATCCCATCACCAAGATGGAACTGATTGCTTGCCAGTATTTCAATATGAACGCAGACATTTCTTCCAAGACCAAATTTTATTCTCATAAATTATTTCAGTAGAAAATTGTTGATGCTTAAATGAAACATCTCCATTGAGTCTCCTGAGCCAAAGCAATGGCATTTTCCTCTGTGTCACCTGTCCTTTTTGAATAGCATGAGAGCTGCTATTGGCTGCGTGCGAGATATTGATCTGTGCTCATATCTCTACAGAACCGGACTGAGCATCATCTCTCTTTTAAAAAAGGTTCATTCACAGGCCACATCTGCGCCTGCAGCCACGGCAAACGCCGTCCTTTGTGGCGTCCGATGGCACGAATGCAGATAGATTAGCCCATCTAGGTTTGTGTTACAGGATCTCCAATATGTTTGCCGTGAGATTAGTTTCAGTATCACTGCATTGCATGGAGGAAGTGCGCTGTGACAGAGCCGCGCGGATTTCTAATCTTGTCTGTGCATAAATCCTCGCCTTATCTGGAACCTGCCTTCTCCTGCCAAAAACACTGAACCTTTACGATTAGAACCGGCCCTCTGCGAAACTATCCGTGGCCGTGCTGATAGAGCCGCTGTTGGGTTTTGAAAACAGGAGCTGTTGATTTTAAAGTGCCAGTCTGCTACAGCTGTCACACTGAAAAGGTTCGGGTAATTTTAGAGGTGTCAGACTCAATTTCATTACATTGTCACCGATGCGTATTTTCAGATCTTTTTACACTCCTGGCTGATTTGGAATAGAAATATATTCTCCCTCACTATAATTCGAGAGCGTTTACATTGGGCTGGCTTGAGTTAATGACATTTTAGAGAGCTATTTTATACATTTTATGAGTGCTGGCTTTGTAGAGAGAGAAAAAAAAGACATGGAGGAGCACTGTGTGTCAGCGTCAGAATCCATACAGCAACGTTCCCGCTGTTTGCCAAGGCTCTTCTTCTCTGTCACCAATCAAGAGGTCTTCGTTTTCCAAAGGCGTTTCACTAATTGAACGTGACATAATAAGGACACGTTCACAAGTGGGATAAATGGAGAGAGCAGACAGGAAGAGGAGATGACATGAGCCATGTTTATCATCGGAATGATTGATGTGTTTTCAAACCTTCTTGTCATGTAAACTGTTCCTGACAGTGCGTTCTCATAAGAGATCAAAAAATCTGATGAAAAATGACAAGACCCGATACACTAGTTTCCTATCAGACGCCAAAAGTGCACCGAAGGTTCGGTTTCAGTGGAGCTTGGAATAGTATCGTGCAAATTGCGCTTGTCTCATTTGAAACTAAACAAATCATTTTCTCAGAAGTATTGCGGTGAGCGCTGTGATAGTCTCTTCCCGCGCTGAACTGTGCGTGCGCGCGCGCTCGATCGTACCCCACGTGCGTGATGCGAATTCAGCCGGGGGATGTTCGACAGAATACGCCAGTTAACGCAAAATGACTGGAGACAGAAAATATGATGAAGATATGATTCTCAACTCTTGATTCTCATTCATTGGATTTCTCAGTGTGACTTCCAGACAATTTTGCATCAGAAAGAAATGCTATTTTCTCCCTGAAAGAAATCCCATTTTCAAAACACAGAAGTGCAAATGCCAGAAGATTACATGTCATAATTTTTGCTTTTTGCTCGTTTATTCGTAGTCGTAAGTGAAACAGGCAGAGCTGGAAGCACATCAGTAGGGATCAGACCACAATAGTCCGATGATTGAAAGCCTATTAGAGCCACCCAACATCATGTAGATTCTAGCCTACCTTTAGCCACAGTGTAAGCAATACTATCCTCAAACAAGGACCTAAAGTTGTTGTCTTTGATCTGAACTTATTTAAAAAGCGTTTTCTGAGAAATCTGCAGGCGGCTGGGGAGAAATAAACAACCACCTGTGACTCTTGATGAGAGTACCTTCACTAGCAATTACTCTCTAAATATAGCCTATAAGCAAACTGTATGAAAGCTCAAAAATAACCAACCTATTATGAAGGCCACTGAATCCGAAGTGAAAATTAATTGCTGTTCAGGATCAAACTGACCAGGTGATGCCATAAAACAAATACAAAAGGAAAACTGTTTAGTGATATTCTTAGCTTTAATAGCTTAACCTCTTGTGTATATTGCCTTCGGTGGAGAGGTGTGTATAGCAGAAGACAGCATTCACATAGCAATATATAGAATTTAGCTTTTATATCCACACAACCATGGTCTGTGGAAATTGCTAAGTGACATACAGTACTCTCTTTGTCCCTATGAAGTAACCTGGGGTTAAGTGCTTTGATCGAGGGGAGGCTACAAGGGCTAAAGTCCCCCTGAGGTAAAAGGCACTTTTGATTTTATTTTCTCTCGAAACTTTTCACACAGCAGCAGCACAGCAAAATATTTCAGATCCATGAGGTCATGAAGTGCAGTGACAAAAGACTGATTGTCACGTAATTTGATCTATATTGCAGTTTTATGAAGCTCTAGATGACAATATGTTATGAAAAACTAAAGGACACTGAAATACACTTTGTTCCTTAAAAGTGTTCCCTGGAGAAAGCGATATAATGGATAGAGGACTTGTACTTTAGCCAGAACCTTCAGTTTGAAGTTAAAAACATCTTAATGATTTTGTTTGTTACATACATGCAGGTTTTCACTTCATAAGATGTTAATTGATGGACTAATTACTTATCAGCTGTTTGGACTCTCATTCTGACGGCACCCATTCACTGCAGAGGATCCATCGGTGAGCAAATGATGTCATGCTAAATTGCTCCAAATCTGTTCCCATGAAGAAACAAACAATCTTGGTTGGCCTGAGGGTGAGCACATTTTCAGAAAATTTTCATTTTTGGGTGAACTACTCCTATAAGTAGGTCTTTTAGCTTATTGCACCCCATTAAAACACATTGATCATCCTTTGCAAAATAAACTGCGAAAACTTATGATTGCAGCATTTATTCTTGAAACAGAGATGAGCAGCTAAATGTCATAGTGAGATCTTTACAGTACGAGTTCTCTCACAATAGTGCAAATAAACGCTGGGTGCACGACTCACACATAACAAAGAAAATAATATTTTCTTTGTTGAAGAAAATATCTTGCCAAGAGCCTGTGAGATAAACCCCAGACACAGTTTGCTTGCAAAAGTTGCTTTATTTAAAGCTATTTTTATCAAGTTGATGCAAACTATAGGTGTTAGGTTAGTAAAATAAGACATTCTGTTCAATTTCTTCATCTGGGTCTCTGATGCCGTGTAGCTCGGGAACAAAAGCCTTTCTTCAGTACAAACAGCAGTTCATTCTGCTCTGAAAAGCATGCGCTCACTTCTCAAAAGGTGCGTATCAATAATGTGAACGCGGCTAATGGAAGCGCTCCCTTTCACATGCACATCAAAACACACCCAGGTAGAGCGGCTCAACCAGCACTGATGTGAGAAAAGTGTTCCCAGGCTTTCAAAACATAATCTACATGATTTACCCGACTCGCTAGATCTGTTTAATATTGATGTGGTTTGGAATTTTGTGGGAAAGGCTGATGTGTGTCGATGAGACAGAAACTGTGAAGAGCAGTTTAAAGTAAACACAAAGGTTTGGAGTTAAACATCAACACCGCCTTCGAAGGTATCATGGAGACATCTTTATGTTTTATTAACTTATGCTTTCTTAGAACTGTTTCCAGACAATTTTTGCCTGTCTTAGGCAAGAAACAGAGCTCACAATGATACACAGAAGTGAATGCATAGACAGTACATAGTTCTGTCTTGTGTTACTCTGGTTGTAATCTCAGTACAGGGGTCTATAGAGTTACATTTAAATGTCTTTAAAGATAGTTCAGCCAAAAATGAAAATTCTGCCATCATTTACTCACCTTCATGTCATTTCAAAATGCATGAATGGCTTTCTTTCGTGAAACATACAATGAAATATTTTGAGAAATACCTCCAGTGGGTGTTTTTTTGGTCCATACAATGTAAGTCAATGGGCTTTAGTGTTGTTTGGTTCCCAATATTCCTTACCATTTTTCATGTTCTGAAGAAAAATAAAGTTTTGAAATACAGTTTTGAAGAAAAAAAGAAATACATGTTTGGAATGATATGAGGGTAAATAAATTGTGACAATTTTTGGCTGAACTATCCCTTTCAACTTGCACTGTCTCAACAAGCAGCTGACAGGGTTGTGCACCATTCAGAAATGAATTGAATATGAATTGAGGAAGCAAAAAGAATTGCAAGTGGAATTTAAATGAAGGGAAGTTTGAATAAAAAAAAAAACAAAGTTGTTTGAAACTGTGTTTAAAAAATTGAAGGCTTATAGGAAACAGATTGATTCCTCTTCCTGTCACTCCAGTTCAATTCATATTCTGAGGGCCTTTCCCAGTACCCATAGTCTTGGCCACTTGAGAGCACATGCACATGACAAAAAGTGCTGCAAAAGTTGAAGACTGTCCCATGTCTGAAAAATCACTTTAGTGATACAGCGATATTTCAATAAAATTTCACAGCCAAAAAAACAAGTCCTATTGTCAATAGTTTTATCAAGTAAATACCAATTATACCATCAACGTAATTGTTTACACCTGGTCACTTAATGTGTTTTCTCTGATCAGATATCTATCTGGGGTCCGTTCTTTGTAGCTCACTTAATAGATCTGAGATGATTTGAAAGATGCCAGATCTTCTAATCATGGTAACTGAACTCTGGCTAATTTGGTTCTTCAAACGAATTTGCGGATTTGATTAAAATATCTGGATTAAGTTGTCTAAAATTAGAGCACGTTCTTGTGTTCCCCGAAAAGGGCAGATCAATACTAGAAATCACGATCAGCAATGCAGCGATTGGCTGGTGTATACAGATCTATTTCTACTGTTCCATAAGCACCACCTGCTGGCAGAGTCTGGATTTACATTTTCATTCGGCTTGTCTGCAGTTTGTTCTCAGACAAATGTAAAATAATGCCAAATTTTTGTTTTAAATCTTAACTGGTCAATGGAAAATAGTCTAAAGTGTTGAGATTTTTAGAAATATTTAAAGGCTGAAATTTGAGGTTTATCATTTTTATAAAACTTTTTTTTTTTGGTCAAAACTTTATTTGAACTTATAGCAATAGATAACATGTTATGAATATGTTTTGTTATCTGGCCCTCGTTTTTGATGTTTTTATTTCAATGTTTATGCAAACAAAAAGTGCATAGTGCTGCTAATTTTATTTGTTGGTTTTTAACATAAAACGTGGTGAAATGTTTTCAGTGTGTGTATCAGTATATTTTGAAGATTTCCAGCACATTTTAACAGTACTGTGTATAATAGTTTGGATCAATACATATTTAAGAGATTAAAGTATTGTATTGAATGGGTAGCTCTCAGCCACTTTCATTTTTAAAAATAGCTCTCGAATGAAATAAGTTTGGAGACCACTAGTCTATGGCAAAAAAATAATAATGATAACGTAAGAAGTTATGTTTTTGGCAGACTTTCAAAATTACCTTGGCTTGATAAAGCATAAAAATATACAGTTACGACTTTTTTCATTTGATTTAGTTGCGTTAGATTTGCATCAAATACAGTATGATTTTCGGTAATCAAAATCTAACAGCAACAGCACATTTTAACGCTTGGGCAAGAAATTCAAAGACATCTATTCTTGCTCATGAAATCAACCGCATGCCAATAAACCAACGAGAACCCACAACAGTAATGTTAATTCATAGCAATAGAGCACAGGTACCAAAGCTGTTGTGGATCCACTCACGCGAACCCTTCTATAACTGGCATAGATTGGCAGAAAATTTATGTCATGTGGCAAATAAATAATATGGACAGTCTCATGCTACACCTTAAATGACAAAGGAATTAGAAGTAATGTTAACATTTAGCCAGTCCCTGAACTCATCTATGCTGAGCATTCCCAGCTTATTTAGACAAAACGCTCCTTGGAAGCAGACAAGTGGTCAATGCTCAAACAGCAAGTGTGGATATTGGGATACAGACACTTTCACACTCATGAATTCTTTCTTCTTTATACTATAGCACCCCTTGTGGTGGTCCGACACGCTCCAGATCTTAACAAGTCACAAATTCGAGCTCACATACCTGTCTCACATCCTTGCGTAGATTATGTTTCAGGCCTTAACTGTCGAAAAGCCTGTTAATGCTGTTTAAGGTGACCGAGGGAGTAATTATCACTCTAAACAGCCGTTGAGCGTTCATGCAGAGCCGTGTGCGCATCGCACCCGCCTCGGTGTGATCTTCATCTCAATTAACTCCTCCCCTGTCATCAGTGCTCTAATTATGACAACCAGGTGCAAACAGCATGTAATCCTGTTTGTCACTCCCTGATCGGGGTTTTCAAACCTCTCATATTTATCATGTGAGCTGGAAGGGGAGGTGAGTTTTTGTAAGCCTCTGTGCCTGGGGCAAATGCAGGTGGGAAGGAGAGAAATATAGAGTTTGTGTACTGAAAAGAATCACACACATGTGTGCCGATGCCCTTTTCCTCGGTGGGCTACGTCCCCTGAATTATTCTTCTGTGTGACGACTGTCATGAGCCACGCGGCGGTGACAAGGGCCAGCCTTTGATCCCTTTGACGTGCATCTGGAGAGATCCGCCGAGACGGGCCCATGACTGTCAGCTCTCCGGCGTGAGTGTGTTTTTGGGGTTTGTGCGGGGCTCAGGATGGGAGGAAGGGCTGACAGTGGCCTCTTTTCCCTGCAGCCTCGGGCCTGGTGCAAAACATACATGAATAAATCAACATGCTCTAAAAGAGGACACACGCACAACTTCAAATCAAGCTTCTAAAGTTTGGCACATTTTTTCGATCTGCAGTGCATGTTTGCTTCCTTCTCACTTCATTGAGTTGTCATTTTTTGGTGTTACTAATGCAACTAAGGACTAGCAAAACATATTTTTACAAGCTAATATTCATTCACAGGCTAATATGATAATATACACTACTTTTCGTAAAGAAATTAATGCTTTTATTCAGCAAGCATGCATTAAATTGATCAAAAGCGACAGTTAAGACATTTGTAGTGTGACAAAATATTTCTATTTCAAATAAATGTTGTTCTTTTGAACTTTCTATTCATCAAAGAATCCTGTTTCTGCAAAAATATTACGCTGCACAACTGTTTTCAACATCGATAATAAGAAATGTTTCTTGAGCAGCAAATCAGCATATTAGGATGATTTCTAAAGGATCATGTGACATTGAAAACTGGAGTAATGATGCTTTTTTGGAATATATTCAAATAGAAACAGATCATTTAAATTGTAATGATATTTCACATTATTAGTGTTTTATTGTATTTTTGATCAAATATATATCCGGTCTTGGTGGGTATAAGAGGCTTCTTTTAAAAACATTTAAAAATCTAAGATCATTAAAAAAAATTTTAAAAAAAACTTTGAATGGTAGTGTATATAGCTAGCTAATATGATGTTGATTTGTGTCTTCAAAATGTTATAAAGATTACAGTAGCCTAACTTAACTTTCATTATGAAAACCTAGGTATCAATTCTTTACCGAGGAAAGGCATAATTCATATTAACTCATAGACATTCATTGGCATTGCTGCTGTATAGTTACTGTACCTTTCAATCTCTCTCCTGAGAGTAATTTAGCCGCAACATGATCTCTGAGCAAATCTGCTGTTCTGAAGAAAACCAAACAGAGAAAATAATATCTTTTGTATCAATTGTATCAGTAGTTCTCTCAGCAGTCTGCACTGCTGTATAAAAGTAGTTTGTGCCATATATTTTGCTGCCCTCAATGTATAAATTATTTTGATGGTATACAATAATGTTAGACATTTGTACTCTCCCTTTTTTAAATGTTTAACCAGGACAAGAAAAATTATACCAGATTTTAGATTTTCTAGGACCCCAAAATGAAATGATGCACATTAGGTGTGAGAATGATGGTTTATCAGTATATTTTACCAATCTTGAGTAGTCACAGAGAATGATGGGAAATGTAGTTTTGACAGGCAAGCCTTATGCCTCAGAAACCAGGTAAACGAGTTGTCTTCATCATAACTACTTCTGTTCACAACTTTCAGCATTCACACTGCCAACAATAATTGATTATGATCAACACCAATTAACTTCCAACTTGATTCTTAAATTGACATGCTGCCAACAATTTCCTGCTGGTAATCACAAGATTGTGATGGTGTTCACGTGTTTGCATTTTGTAAGAACAACCATTCATGGCACAAAAATAAAACTCTTGAAGGATGTAGCCTCAGTTCTAATTATATTCAACTTCATGTGTTGCAACAAATCAGATTCCTCTCGGTTTGAATGATAATAAAAAGCTTCTCATATTTTTTCTCCAACTTCTGCTTGAAGAAGATGACACTGGTTTCACCAAAAGCAAGGGGTTAGAATTTGAGGCCTATGCCTATTTGGAGCAGTTTGAGGTTTTCTGTATTGTTCTATTGTCGGCTTTAATTGGCTCTGTGCTCCTATGGCTGCTTGTCCTTTTACCGCTCACATTTAGGAACTCTATCCTCTGTGTGAGAGAGACACCCACATTGTTGCTGGTACTGGCTGGGTAACAAGCCTCTTTCCCATCTGAAGAAAATGTTCCTGTGTGTCTAGACCCTGGAGAGCAGAGACCGAGACAACGAGCTTTTGTACCAGAATCATGCCGCTGTTGTGGCTTTCTCATTTGAACAGAGGCGGATTCCGTTTGGAACTTGCCTGTAATTTACCTGGAAAAGCCTGTTATAAATAGGTTGTGGCTTACCTTCCTATTCTCCTGTTTTACCCTCTGTCAGTTTATTAATCTAAAAGAGTAAAACTTGTTGAAACGTCATGTATATACCTAGATTATTATAGATTATTAGATTATTATTACAGATACTTGTTTACATTCAGATCAAAGTGTAAACGACGTAAACAGCGTATCCACATATGGTGCTGCTGACACAAAACAGCATACGTTGTTTTTTGTATAAGATACTCTCCAAAATGGCACTATAGGGTGACGCAGAGGAGACGAATTGTTGAATAAAGTCGTTATTTTTCTTTTCTTTGCACATAAAAAGTATCCTCGTAGCTTCGTAAAATTACGGTTGAACCACTGATGTCACATGGATTACTTTAACGATCTCCTCGCTACATTTCTAAGCCTTGATCATGTAAGGATCCTTGCTGTCTATGAGAGGGTCAGAGAGCTCTCGAGAATGCATCAAAAATATCTTAATTTATGTTCCGAAGATGAACGAAGGTCTTGCGGGTTTGGAACGACATGAGGGTGAGTAACTACTCAAAACAACTCATAAAATAAGAAATACAGAAAAAGTGTCCCACTTTTCCTGTAGTCGACCTATATTGTCAGAATAGGGTCAGAATAGTCCGAATGTGGATCTCGCATGATAAACAAAACTTTAGCACTGAAATTAAAAGATTTTTTTTTGTTTACACCATAGACTGTAAAAAAAGATGGACGACGCAGCTTCACTCACTTCCATTGAAAAAAAGTGAAGTCGCCATTGTCCCTATAGGGCACGGCCATATTGCACTGATTTGGGACCAGAGTCTGCGCAGTAGCGAATTTGGGACCGGAGTCTGCGCAGTAGAGAGCGAAGCCGCGTCCCGTCCACACTCCCGCTGAGTCGATCACAATCCCACACCCCTGACCCTTATTAAATTAGCCTATACTGCTCCAATTTTTGTCTGCTGATTGCCATATAAGAGGTTTGTGTTAAAATAAGGTAAATACAACTGCAATCTCTTCCTGAAGATCCTGAAAAAGTCCATTGGCGCCTCACTCCCGTTTTTATAGCATCACTTAACTAACTAAAACCAAACTTATTCAAAAATGAACACTTGAACTTACATCGGCATGATAAAATCTGCATAAAATGACAAAAACCATCTTTGAAAACAAAATATTTGAAGTGAAATTTAATTATTTAGTTTGTCTCACGTCCCATTGGATTACATGGAGAGGGCGGGGGTTTATGACCTATACTGGGACCAGCCACCTGGGGGCGATCGAGATGAGATGGCTTCACTTTTGAGGATTAGTGCGGCACACTTGGTTTATATACTAAATTTTTAAGAAGTGTTGTTTTTTTTTGGATTTATCGCCACCTAGTGTACCAAGTGACCCCAGAACTGTTCCCAGAAAATGTTGTATGATGGTCCGGCATTGAAAATTCAAATTTGAAATCTAGTTATTCTGGCAGAAAAACACAGGCCCCATAACTGACAGTCAGTCAGACAGGTGAATAACAGACATTTGAGTCTAAACTCTCATATTTAAGGTTGAATTTCAAACAGGCGATGAGAGGAACAGCACAGATAGAGATGAAGGGAGGCCCTAGGAACAGAAAATGCCACAAGGCTTTCAAATGGGGTTTTCTTTTCCCCGTTCAGGTTTTTCTAAGGGCTGCAGGCTTCTGTGTATATCTGAAACGGGGATATGGTTTTATTCTTCCTATCGACTCACCCTGGTCCCCGCAGTCTTTCTCTGTCTTTAATTATTAATTTCATGGAATTTGTTATTGTATTCATTCAGAGGTTTCAGGCTTCTCTTCAGCTCCATGGAAATTGAATCTCTTCTCGGCTGGAGCTGAGGCAGCTGCTTCAGTTCCTAATGGATTGACTGAGTATTGAATACTTCAGTGCCTCCTCAGGGTAGGTGCAGCTTAGTGAAGGAATTAGCTGAGCGGCTTGAAAGCTGAGAGGAGAGCGGAGTTGGAATTGAAGAGCCACAGCCCTTCGGAAAGCTCAGATCTGATTGAAAAGTCAGACCGATCGCATGACGCAGGCTTCTGTTGTTGTGTTGACGCTGAAAGCTCTGAAAACCCTGAATAATGCACCAGCGTCACTCTATTACGCACTTAAAGATGAAGTGCATCATTTCTGCCAAATGGAATCTCAAAAATAATGACTGTTATCAAACAGGTGTCCTCCCGTCTACCACTGGTTGATCAAAAAACATAGATCTGCCCCAAACTCACACCACTAGATGTTGCAGTGCAGTTGTCAGTTTACCGTTTTTGTGGGAATCAAGCTACGTATGTCTTGTTTGCATTCACAAGAAAGTATTTAAGACCAAATCTTACGCTTCATTTTAGGGACAACGCTAAATTGTATCTTGTTCATACTTAATCATTCAAAGATATGCATTAATATATATATAGTAGGTTATATTACAAAACTATATTGTAATAATATATAATGTTGAGTGCTATCTGTCATGCCCACTAAAGGCTCGTCAGTAGAGAAGTGAACTAACTCTGAAACAGAACCTACTCTGGAGCAGGTTATCTTCAGAGAGCAAGTTACTATGGTTACTTACATACCCTGAAAGTTACCTCCGATTTTGGAACCGAAAGCCACCCTGTTAAAAGTAATTGGAATAAAGTGTCCATATAAATTGGCCGACCTCCTCCAGCACACTTTCCTGTTTGTCAGTCATTCTGTTGTTCTGTGTGTGCAGATCTATGGAGTCAAAGCATGATAAGCAGTGCTGTGGCTAGCCGGAGTTAAATGCTGTGGATCACTTTAGACACTGACTCACTGTGCGTCACTCACAGTAGGGCGATTTCTAATGAATGTAGCAGAGCAGCCTGTGCTGTAGCACAGAGAACAGATGCAAATCACAGAACCTGGCAAAACTACCATGGCAAGAAAAACCCACCAAAGAAAGTGAGAGGGAGAAAGTGTATTAGCAAGAAAGGTGTTAGACTGAGCAGATGGACAGATTTTTATTTTATTTTTTTTTTAGTCTCCATATTAAGAGGTTGACTGATGTTGGTATGTCATTATTAGTTGAGCTGGAGAAAATGTTCTGCGACAGGTTGCACTTACTCATTAAAAAAAAAAAAAAAAAAGTTATTTTAGTTTATTACTTAAGTGGCCTTGAAAACTATTTGGGCACTTAAACCACATTTCCAATCAAATTCTGTTTGCAAAACTTTGTTTGGTTCATTTTATTTTGTTTTGTTTTTTTTAAACAAACTTTACTCTTCTGAACTTTTTTTCACTTCTTATTTAGCAGAGTAACAGGTGACACAAAACTTGACATACTCTGCAAACATTTTAACCATGAAATCTGAACAATATATAATTTGGTAGTTTAAAACACTGGTTTTCACAATGAGTCACAGAGTGGAAAATAACATTTCTCATATATGCAGTAATTGTGAACCATCTGTGTACATCAGAAAAAAAAAAAAGTTCTTAGATTCTGGTAAAAAGGTGGTGGGTAGAACTTCTAATTACATATATCGAACATGATAACCAAGTGTGTGCAGATCCCATGTTCAAAAAAACAAAGCACGTCCTGTGCATTCCAATTCTGAATAAATGAGGAACTCTGCAGTTACGTATTTGAATTAATCTGATGAATCTTCACTGAATGAACCCACTGAATCCTTCACTGTCAGAGAGGCTACTGAATAAAACTTACTTGCTGAACTGTTCCAGAGGTGCAAAGAGTACCTGAAAACCACACTTGAGTAAAAGTACAGATACATTACAGTGAAAGTTACTCCACTACAAGTTACAAGTCACCAATTCCAAAGCAACTTGAGTAAAAGAATTAGAGTATCTGATTTTAACAGTACTTAAGTATTTTACTTATACTAAATATAGGCTCAAAGATGCAATAGTCAAAAAGACATTCCAGTCAAAAACTGTAATGTTGTGGAGAAGCTCGGGAAAACAGGCAGAGGCAAGGATCTATGTGCAGGAATTTCATGGAAAAACTAGAACAAATAATAAACCAAAGGGAACAAAGAACAGAATGACGAGCAAACAGACAACTATTACATTCAACAACTCACAAAGAACTAAAGAAACACTAGGGCTATATATATATATATATATATATACACTGGATGTGCTGGTTTGGGCCTCATTGCCAGCTGCAGTCATGTCCTTATATATAAAACACCTGTGATTCACAAATATTTGCTAAGGCACTCACATTCATGTAAACTAGCCTTGTTGACAAGTTTGGGGGAGTAAGGGCAAAACGCACAAGATATAGTACTTTCAGTGCCCTGTAGTTGGCGATATCACATCTTTTGTAGCAGAAATAAACTGCTGAAGAAAAGCTAGGTGCCATGCAAAATTTAATGTGTAACTGCAACACTCATTTCAAATGTAGTGGAGTAAAGAGTACAGATAATCATTCAAAAATGTAGTGAAGTAGAGAGTAAAAGTTGCTAATATCTTTGATACTCAGTACAACTACAAAGTATCCGAAAAGATACTCAAATACAGTAATTAGTTACATTTACTCCAATACTTTACACCTGTTCTCAATACATCATTTATAAATAATATACACACTTACCTGCTTTGCTAGGAAAGCAAGATTCATTCTTTATTTGTATACACTCATCTCTTTTGTTTATGGTTTTTACAGCTTACCATAGACCTCAGTGGTAGTTGCCTACCCAGTGTAGTATGGCAAGGAAAATACAGAATGTTAAATAAATAAGGCAGTGGCTATTTGCACTAGATAGCGATAGATGCTATTTACACTGTTAAAATAGCAAGATTTTCTGCTCTTTATATACTATTTATTGCAAATAGTGGCAATTATCTGCATCTCAGTATTGTAGTACATTATAAAACAGTACGCAATAATAACTTGAGTGTAAATTAGTTTTAACTCAAATTATTAAATGGATGCCACCTTATTGGGACAATAAAGCCTTCCCTACACCTACGCTAACCCTACCCGATACTTTATTTTCAACTTTTGATTATTTTCTTCATTTTTATTGAAAATAAATGCCTTTCTGATGCGATATGAGATTTGAAAAGGGAGAAAAAAAAGTTCAGCAAAAGGCGGATTCGAACTCGTGTTGATAAACACATTGCAAAAAACATGCACTTTACCATCTACTCCACCGAAACTAATGCGAACCAAGCGTGACAATGCACAATGCAATGAGGTGATTATGATGAATTGTGTGCTTGAAAAAGGTACACTAAAAATGACATTATATTCATATATTTTTAAGTTTGACTTTGTGTCTAAAAACTTTTTGAGTCTTGGTTTGCCAAATTAATGTTAAGATTTAATCTACCATTATGCAAGACAAATCACTTTACCTTGATCTTATTTTTCAGATGCCAGCTGGATAGTCTGGATGAAGCACTATTACGTGACAGGCAGTGGATGAAAACTAAACGCTAATTGAACAAGGGATGTGCACACATGATAACCTTGAAAATAAACACAGCAAATATTTTCAAAGACCTCTCAGATCAACTTGATCCAAGACACAACACGTGGACCCACAGAGCAACGACAGATTTAATCAGGCCTTTGGTCTTCAGACACCAGATATAATGTTACCCAGACTACACAATGCATAAGCGACACCCGAGACTGACGTAGAACTAAACTGAATCTTTAAAGCCACTGCATGCATGCACTACTGCATTCCAAATGTTCTGACAGTATAATCAGCTATAGTTGTTAGATAGGCCCAATATATAAAATCTCAATTTTGACCTTGCATTAATTAGAAAATCTAAAATTTTGATGCTTGCAGGCATGCCATGTATCCATGCAACCCAGAACTGTTCCTCTACCATTACCTCTCCCATTCTATCAAGCCTCAAAAATACATGAGTATTATTTTAAGCATGGCAGTGAAGAGCTTTCTGGACCAAAACCAATTATTACATTTGCTAAAACACGCAGGGCACAGGCACTCAGGGGTACAGGTGAGATTTCTCAAATGTTTTATTATTGAAAGATCTTTTAATCTACTTTTTTTTTTCAACTCTGGAACTTTCCATCAGATTACTCTCTACTTTTTCGGTTCTGTCCACTCAAATGGTTCAGAGTTTCTAGCCTTTGTATTTAAAAGCACAGCTAGAAATGAGTTGGGGAAAAAATCAAGAAAAAAAGCCACAGATGATCAGTCACAGAAGGATAAAGAAACGAAACGTTACACAAGCGCATTCTAAACAGTTCACCCAGCATAGAGAAGCCAACCGTCATAACCAGCTTCTATCTCTTGATCTCGATGTTCTTGATCTTTGCCTGTCTTTTTAATGCTATAATTTCATAGACAGTAAAAAAAAAATCCATATCCCATCATAAACGCGTGCGCACGCGCGTGTAATGATGGTTGCTGCGTGCTGATGTTCTCTTTGTGCAGGAAAGTATTAAAGAGCCTAATGAGGTAAAACCATTTCTCTTTTTTCTACTCAGACTATTATTCAAACACAGCCTATTAACTTGATGAATTGCGATAATTAATGGATACTTCTCCATGTGGCTTTTGTGCTGTCAGGTGTGCGGTGAATGTTTAACTGTTTACTTCACAGGCTCTTTCGCCAGGGGCTCCTGGAGGGCCGACGAGAGCAGAATTTACAGCTGTTTATTTCCATTCTCATAAGCGCCGCTATGAATCCATACTCGCGCTCATGATTTAATTATGAGTCACAGATTTGAATGAATAAAGTTCACTATTAGCCAGCTGGCTCCAGACCAGCAGGGTTCAGTTAGCGAGAAGCCATGCGATTTTCAGAGAGAATAGAGTCTCGCTGGAAACCCAGACACTCGACTACAGAAGCCTTTGGTCTCCTCAGGCGATGACCTCCGAGCTGCTGCAAAAAAAAATGAAGCCGCCTTCCAGCAGTGCCGTCGGACAGCAGAGAGCATATTTGTTCTGTTTGTTATACGCCTGACAATAACGAGCTAGCGATCATTTCCGGCGCCGTACGCGCTCTTAAGGGTTTGGGGGCCGCGGTCTCGGTTGGAAACAGTGTGACGCGGGCATTAGTTGAGAATGAAACGACTAGATCATGTCAGAGCCCCAGCTTCAAGCTGTTTGCCAGCGAGTCCTTTATCTGACAGTGCCGCCGAGCAAATACCGATCAGAGGAAGATAGCTCATAAGTATGGCAGAGCTATAAAATCTCCCAACTCGGTAAAAGAGAACCGGGCCGGGGGGCGTGAGATTACTCTTTCGAGATGACCAATTATTTCGAGAGGCGCTCGTTGAGTTTTCTGTAGGCCTTTTTTGAGGCCTTCTCGGGGAGATGTGAACATTATGCTCTCAAATTGTTCCGGCGTCATTATCTGTCTCGTGGCTTTCATTCACCTGCGTATTATTTGAAAACCGCGTGAATACAGGCCGAACGAGAGCGGCGCAGGGAAATTAACCTGCGAGAGGGAAACAGATTATCACCATTCATGCTTCTAAAATATCTGAAGCACAAACTGAAGGGAAGCAAGAACCTCCCGTTGGCTTTATGAATGCAGTCTAATGCACACAAAGCCAGTGGCCATGTTAACCAACATTCGTGATGTTCTGATGCCCGCCGCCAATAAAAAAAAAACCTTTTTCTTTACTCCGCCGGGCCTCAGAGGTCTCGCGCAAACCACAAATGAGTCTGATTTGATTTGGCAAACAAATGAACTCCCATCAATGGCAAATAGATCCAGCGCGTGTGTGTGAGATGTACTGAAAGTAATGAATTTGTAAAGCTCATTCCCTTTCCTCAATTAAAAGAGAGCAAGAGCAGACAAGAGTACAACAGGTAATCACACATTTCCATTCGCACTTTCATTTTCCTCCGTTTCATTCTTCATTAAACTGCAGTTGATTTGTTTTCCTTCTTTCCTCGTCTGACTGATAGAGTGTATCATTTCACAATCTGTCTTTGTTATCGTGACATCTCTCCTCGGCACAAATGAACCCGAGCCCCTCGGTGCTGGAGCTGATGAATAGAGTCCATCTGTCAGAGCCTTCCAGACCTTTACTGACACCTAGTGGAAGAAAATTAAGAGATTCTGTTGGTGGCAATAGTGTTATTTCTTCTTTACTGTTTTTTTTTTTTGTTTTTTTGTAGTGTTGCTTGCAAAGGAGGGCTGTGCTATAGCTTTTCTAAGTAATCAGATGATGTATTTGCTTTGTAAATGCAAAAACAATCATGAAAGAAATACTCAGACTTACAACAAAGAATCTGAACCATATCTAGAGAACAGAATATCATAGAAACCACATGGCGACCACATAAATATATGTTTATATTATATTGAATTTTGCACTATATAAATATTTTATTTATGGTCACTAGATGTGATGAGAGTAGACAGACATGACTTAAATTGCATTCAAGCTATACTTTGGGGAAAAAAAGTGTCTGCCAAATACATTCATATAAATGTAAACTTTAGGATTAGGACCCACATTCAGCAGTTGAAACTGAAAAGATACAACAATTCTGAAACAAGATTAACCACAAACTAAATCTCACCACACATTACAGCTCAGAATGGACAAAAACCTCACAGGCAACAGGAGAGCTTCATAAACCAAAATTTTTTTTACAAGACTAATTATAAAGACACACCTGCGACCAATCAAGGAGTAAACAGGAATCAACAGCAAATGAGACTTTACACTTTAAAACACGACAGAAAACATCGAAGTTCACAAATTCCACAGAACTCAAAAAACTCCCAAAAGCCTCATGCATGGAGAAATGTTTCTGATCAGTCTGATCTGATCAACGTTAACAACACAAATGTAACATGCTTTTTTTCAAAACATGGGACATAGCAGCCCCTTTATAAAAGGAAAAGATAAAAAATTTACTCCATTCAAGATATGAACGAGAATGTTTCTTCATCAGAACAGATTTGGAAAAAACAGCATTATCACTTGCTCACCAATGGATCTTCTGCATAAAAACAACAAAAAAAAATTCTCTCAAAGCCATGAGTCCCTTTGACTGACATTATATGACTGACAGACAGTGATGGGAATAACGGCGTTACTAACGGCGTTATTTTTTCTAGTAAGGAGTAATCAAACGAATTACTGTTTCCCCCGTTACAACGCCGTTACCGTTACTTACAATAAAATGCGGCGTTACTATAATTTATTATAATATTATTATAATTTTATTTTTCAGTTCATCTGAATGCGCAGAGTGCAGTAACTGTATTTGACGTACCGTAAACAGTAGTGTGAAGCTGAAGGCGCACGACTCGCCGTCGCTTCTCACACACACGCAAAGAAAGATACAGAGGAAGAGAGTCTTACATACCATGCAGAATTGACGCGCTACATGTAAACGATATTCTTTGTTGTATTTTCCTGTCAGAATAATCGAGTTCCTTCGGAATTTTTTTAAGAACTGCCGGTTTCTCTGGTAGTAGGCGGAACTAATGTGCAAACGACAATCTCATTGGCTGGTCCTCACCTATTGTCGTCCCTGTTTTGATTTCAGCAAATCAATTAGCGAACACAGACAACGTGATTAATATTCATGAACCCAGCAGCTCATTAATCCTTAGTGCGTTTTATATTGTTGTTCGTAGTAGAATTCCTAGTAGTTTTGTTATCTTATCATTATTATTTTTATTTTATTTTTTTCCCCTTTTTTTATAGAAACACTAAATGACAAACAATATCTTAAGCACCACCACCTAAGTTCAGTCAACATGACAAATATGCATTCAGACATGGTTATTCTAATTACTAAAGTTCTATCATCTTATAATGCTAAATTATCATAATATCATATTATAATACTGACTGATGCTAAGTGTCAGATATTTATACTGAATTAGGTGTCTCTCACATTGTCCCACAGAAACATTAAAATAGTGTAGATTAGTGTACAATGTTTTATAATAATAATTTATTCTATTTAGTGTCCATTTCATTCATTTAACATATATTTAATATTGGGGGCATCCAAGTTATTTGACACATTTGGACTTTTTTTTAATTTATTTTTATTTTTTTTTAAAGTAACGCAATAGTTACTTTCCCTGGTAATTAGTTACATTTATAATGATGTAACTCAGTTACTAACTCAGTTACTATTTGTGAGAAGTAACTAGTAACTATAACTAATTACTTTTTTTAAGTAACATGCCCAACACTGCTGACAGACTGCAACGGTTTGAGTTAAAAATCTTTGTTTGTGTTCTACTGAAGAAACAAATTCACCTACATCTTGGATGCCCTTGGGGTAAGCAGATGAACATCAAATTTTTGGGTGAACTATCCCTTTAAATGTAAGAAAAGTTGTTTTACTCTCTCCCTCCCCTTCTTCAATGTGTTTTTCTCCTGACACAGAGAAACTGATGTGAGAGGTTGAGATGAAAAATTATATTTCTGTCAAAACTGTGGTGTCACTGGGTGTTTTGTATTAGGGATGATTAAAAACTCTTGATTTTAAGACTAGCACAATTACAGATTAATGACTGTGATACCATTTATAATTAAAGGCAAGTGGGTCAAATTAGTTTTCATCAGATTTGATTATGCATTTATATGTGGTATATGTATATTTATTTATATGCCCTAGAAGAGATATTTATGTAGAAGCAGAAGCATTAATAAATGCATAGAAGCAATTATGTGTTTCTGTAATTATTTTTTTCTAACTGATGGGAATATCTGATTGGTTCTCTGAACATCACATTGCTCCAATCAGGAAGTTTATCTCATCTCAAGTTCCTGATATCACACTCTTGTTGAGACTTCTGTCACTGTTGTGCCCTTGAGGTTTTGACCTGACTCTAGTACTGCAATTAGTCTCCTGTAAGTTGATTTGTGTGAAATGCATTTGTATTTGGTAATTAGTGATTAACACAGCCCTCCTGCCACCTCATCAAACCTCTGCCTAGCTCAAACCGCCATGTGCTGCATGACTGTTACGTGGCTGACAGAATGTGAAATGATACTCCCATGTGTCTTGAAATACAGAACAAACAGCAAAGCACTTTTCCAGCAGTCATTTTCACAATACACAGGCTGATAAATCTAAATAAATACAAAAATGTTATTTTCACACAAAATCAAAAGTGGCCATCTTTATACTTTTCATGGCTGCCAATAAAATGGGCAAAAATCAAATTCTAGAAGCAAAAATATATAAAAGAGACTATTTGCTAGGAGTAAACACTTAGCAATCACTCAAAACTACCTAGCAACAACACTGAAATGCACTAACAACTACTCAGAACACACTAGCATATGACACTTTTTTTGTATGGGCAAACAACACTTGTATTTTACTCGCTGAATCAGCTTTTAATTTATTATAAGCATCCTAGCTGGATTTGAGACATGTCTGTTGAGTCCACTTTTCAGTGGAGAAAGTTTCATCCTCACTTACATCACAAAGATGAAAAGATGACATACTTTTGGCATGAAGAACGTCACAAGGCTGACATCTGATCCCTGGACAGACCCTTAAGATATTCTCTACGCTTATCTTTTTGCTCAGTGGACACCCTCATGCAAATGGAAAACTATGAATAATAAAATGAGGGAATCAGACTTCCCCACGTCATGAGTGTTAGACACCGTCTGCTGCTCTTACGAAACTTTTTTGTTGTTGTTGTTGATAAATATCATTGCTGTTTATGCGTTCATTTAAAACTTTTTGTTTATCAGAGACAAAAAAATATACAATAATGACCAGATGAGTGTACATTATTCTTTTATTACATATCTACTGGCCAAATAAATGCGTGTACATGAAATATTGATTTGAATTGAAATGTTATAAATGTGGGTGTGGGTGTATAATATATAGCCTAGCCTATATATAGGCAAATACAAATAACCTGGATATTATCTAATGAACTGTAGGCTGCAAAACAATCAGGCAAGCAATAATACGAACACTTCGTGCAACAATTTTACAATAATATTAATAGTGAAGTCCTCTTAAGTGATTTTCAGAACTGAGATGCAAAATGGCGCTAGTTATGGTTATGAAACGCGCATCCGCGGTGTGATATTAGCAAAGTCCCTCCATCAAATTCTCCAAAACTGTTCAGCAACCTTACCATTAAATTTCATATTTACAACAACCGTCTCATAAATGTTGTTTCTTATGATCAAATAGCGTAAAAAAAAAAAAAGCTTAGACCAGCCAATGCGCATGTAGGCTTACATTCGCGAACATTGTCTCGTGCTTAAGTCGCGGGTTTTTTATTTATTTATTTATTTATTTATTAAGTAATTATAATACAGTATTATATTATATATATACTTTTATATTACAGTATAACAGCATTACAAAAATGCTGTTTAAAGTAGTTTTAAATTAAATATGGCATGTCACATTGCAGGATATAATATTACTCAAATTAACGGTGAACTGAAACAGAAATTCTCAGAAACAACTGAATTTTGCATCTGACATGTCATTTTAGTAGAGATGATGCATAAAAACAAAGTAACACGTGGTCACAAATATCAACTTACCATCACTTGCGTTCAAGTTCTTTTCTTTTTTGGTTAATTCATAAATCCAGTAGAGAATATAAGGTATAGATAACTGCGACAGAATCACAGTCAGAGAGTCCAACAAGATTTTTCTTTTGTTCTACAAAATGAAGAAAACTACAGGTACAGGGTCTAAATAGGGAAAAAAATAATGTAGCTCAATCTATATTGCACAAAAGATTCTAATTTAATGATGGCTAACTGAAGCGTATCGCTCACTAAGAGTATGAAAAGCTTGTTTATAAGGAGTATTTATAGTCTATATATGCATACAGTCTTACTAAGGAATAATTTTAAAGTATGCATAAAGTTAAATGTTCAGGCTACAAAATCAATGTAAACATTATTGAATGTATCTGCTAATGAATCTCTCCTTTTGTCCCCTTACCATCCTGAAGTTCTACAGGTTTGTGTGGCGTTTGTGCTCTGCTCACCGCAGGCCGTGACTGGATCTCCTGTGGACTGTCCGGACCAAGATACTGCAGGAACTTCCTGCACCATCTCACTGGAGAAGCTCCTGGAAAGAGCCGTTCAACATGCAGATCTCATTTACCGCGTCTCCGAGGAGTCCAAGTTGCTGTTTGTGAGTAATGGAGAAATGAAGCTAAAGCTAAGCTTATCAAAGATTCTTTTTGGATTTTGCAATATACCAAGATTTCAGTCTCACTAAATACCTGATGAGAATAGGTAAAGAGTCAACCAGCACAGAATGATTCCTTAATATTTCCAGGACGAGATGCTCATTTCATTCGGAATGAATCTGCATATTCCCGAAGGGACCATGTGTGCTCCTAAAACGGTGCCGGTTCCTATGTCTAAAAATGAAATCCAACAGATTTCCGTGAGTTCCTCTAATGGAATCTGATGAAATTCACTGTAACAGAGTAACTTTCTGCTCCGAACTGCTTAAATAAACTAGTCTTTTTTGTTTTTACCTCCAGGACAAATGGATTCTTCACTCACTTCTGATACTGGTCCAGTTCTGGATTGATCCACTGGTAGAAGTACAGTCATCTCTTGAGAATTATGAGAATGCCCCAAGTGCCCTGCTTACCAGGAATAAATGGATGTCTACCAAACTAATGAGCTTGGAGCAAGGTGTACTGGTTCTTATTAGACAGGTGAATATGAATTGTTGAAAATTATGAGTCTAAACTCTTAATCAACCAGTCAAACACCCTTTTTGATTAATCTGGAAAGTTCCAATATTTATGAAAATCACTCTGTCTCTCTGTCTGTCAGATATTGGGTGAAGATGGTTTGCTGTTGGGGGGTCCTGAAGAGACATCCGATCGCTTCGTCTCTTCCGATATGCTTGAGATTGTGAGGAGAGACTACAGTGTGATCTACTGCTTCAGGAAAGATGCACACAAGATGCACACATTCCTCAAGCTGCTGAAGTGCCGCCAGATCGACAAGGAGAATTGCTCCTTTTTCTAACTTTAAAAAAAAATAATAATCTTCTGCCATATTATTTTGAGTGTTTCAGTGTTATTCTGCCAAAGCTGGTTTAGAATTTGCACAAATATTGAAAAATAATAATTAAAAAAAAATGTTTGCGTGAATACTTGAAGATTGAGCCCAAGTGTCTTTTTGCTTTTAATGTCATATGGTCCACTGAAGGTTATAAAATGTCACTAAATAAAAAAAAATGCATGTTGAGAGAAATATTTAATCAAAATCACACTTGATACATACAGAAAATGATGCTAAGTTGCCATCTGTCACAAACTCTCAAACTAAACCAAAGTCTTGAGACATCATCTGGATAAAAATCTGTATTTTTTTTTTTTACCCATTTAAATCCCAAAATTAATCATATTTTTAGGATTTTGAGAGATTTAAAACAAAGGCATGAAACTGAGTCACTACTGATTTTTCAGACATAGGTCAGATGTTTTTGCTTCCTCTGAAGCATAAGATGCTCTCAAATCATACTGGACAACATGGATCGTCAGGTTTTGTTCAGTCTTGCTCTTTCAACCAAAGCAAAAGGACGACATAAAATAATTATGAAAAAAGTAGGACATAATTATGAAAAAAAATCCCTTTTTTTCCAGATGCAAAAAAAAGTCAAAAAATGAGAGCCATCAAACTAGGCATTGTTATAATTGCTATATATGGTGAACAAAGTGGTGGTTCATTTTGAAACTGATAACGGTAAATTATACTGAAACGCTTCACAATATCCTACCTCAGTGTCCACTAATGAGAACATCAAAGTTTGTGCCCAATTATCACTCAAGAAGGAGAAAATTAAACGTCTATCTTAAGCCCAGTCTTACACACACGTTCATTAACAGAGACAGTTAATTTGCAGTCAAAAAAAAAAAAAGAAAGAAAGCAGCACACAGCTTGATCTAGTTCCTCAGCATGTCATATATCTGAGATAAAACTCAAGACAACTTTGTCTTTACCAACATCTCTGACATTTAAAAAGAGCTGTTGATGCTGTGAAGGCTAAAATAAAAAGTGGTTCAGTGTTGCAGTTTTAGTGAGTTATAGGCTTAATCCAAACTTCCCCACAGCAAGCCATACAGAGACTCTGGAAATCCAAGACGCTCTAAAAACAGTGAGAATTCAACAACAAATTAAAGGGTTAGTTCACCCAAAAATAAAAATTCTGCCATTAATTGCGCAGCTGACACAGAACAGCATACGCTGTTTACGTATGTGATACTCTCCAAAATGGCGGCAGGGTGACGCGGAGGAGACGAATTGTTGAATAAAGTAGGTTTTTTTTTTCTTTTGCGCATAAAAAGTATTCTCGTAACTTCGTAAAATTATGGTTGAACCACTGATGTCACATGGATTATTTTACGATCTCCTTGATACGTTTCTGGACCTTGATCGTGTAAAGATCCTTGCTGTCTATGGGAGGGTCAGAGAGCTCTCAGATTCCATCAAAAATATCTTAACTTGTATTCCGAAGATGAACGGAGGTCTTACGGGTTTGGAACAACATGAGTAACTAATGACAGAATTTTCATTTTTGGGTGAACTATCTCTTTAAGGGGGAAAAAATGTTTTATCTGCCAGCCTGCCACTTCGTTGACAGATCATATGGAGGCGCAAGAGAGCTGGAGTGTTGCTCCAATGCTGAGGTTTGCTAGTTAGCCTCTGCTATAGAGGCAATACCCACACTGCAAATGAATGGCAATGATTTGCTGGCCTGGAAACATAGGTTGAGCTAATTACCTACATGTATATTTATGTACCACAACAGGGGACAGACAACTTTAGTTAAGTTAATGTTTAAAATATTATTAATTAATAACGATGTGATTCTTAATAAAATAGGCCTGTCACACTTTTTCTATTTTTCACATACATGCCAATTTGGGGTTTATGCTAAGATGTTGTGCCTGACAAAAAGCCCTTTCACATTTAAAATAGTTAACTGTGGGTCATTCTAAACCCCATGTAAAAGGACCCCTTAAAGCCTATTTCACTGCTTACCCAGGCCGGGGGTTAACAGTTAACCCTGGTTATTCATAATCTGACGTTTCAAACTGTACATTCCTAAACCCTGGGTTAACGTTCTTATTTGCATATCTGCGGTGTCGCGGTCACTGATTGGAGAATGCAGCACGCGATCTGTTTACATAATGGCTCTAGCATAGAGCATTCTCATATTTTATAGTCTACTGCTGACTATTGAGTTTTTCCTGAATGGACATATCGGACGATAAAGGTAAGAATGAAACATTTTCTTGTTCACTTCGGTTCATGTGTTTTCTGTCACCATTTGACATTTTCCCACTCAAATGCTGTAAGGCTGTTTATAGCCTACAACACGCGCTCTTTCCGTGACTGTTCAAAACATGTAAAATACTAAAAAAAAAAAAAAAAAAAAAAAGGGCGATTGGATGTATATTGCTAACCATCTTGCCGTAACATTCAACACCACATCATTTCACACTGTTTGATACCGCAATATACTTAAGAAGCTGGAGGGTTTCATAACCCTGAGTAAAAAGCCGGGATATCCCCGCTTCTAAATTACAAGTGTGGAAGGGTTCTCAAACCGGGGTTAAAAGTGGGGTATAGAACGACGATAACTTGGTGCTTGTACAACCTGAACAAATGTACCACGGTTATAACATATTTAGCCTATTATTGCTTGATGGTATGCCATTTATTTATTTATTTGTTTTTTGCCAAGTACATATTAAAAGGGTCATGAACTATCTTTGTTTTTCACTTTGTAGCCTATTGTTCTCTGAGGTCCACTTCTAATTAAGATTTTTACGTCAAAAAAAAATTTAGAAGTAATAAGCAATTTTATGTCCTGTTTTTAAGCTGCTGTTTTGGCAAACTGGCTTCAATATAAGCTGTTTTTAGACTAACAAGGAAGTTTTGAGTTATGAAATTTACAGGATGTTTTTATAGTACAATGGCCTTTTATATGTCAAAAGATAAAGGGAATTTTGGCTCCTCAGTTCACGACCCCTTTAATATAAAGGATTATAGCACATGTATTTTGTCAAGAAACTAATACTAGGTCATCTGGAGAGTGTAGGTCAGATTTTCATCAGGCTGCATGAAAGAAATATAACCCTCCTGAAACCCCAACTTCATGGACAATACCAGAATAAGAGACTTCATCATGTAGTAAAAGAAGCATTACTGTTTACGCAACGTTGAAATTACTCACCTATTAGTGAATAAAGATAAAAATGTGTGACATTCATGCAGAATCGAATATTTCCAGCGCCTCTAAAATGTTATGACCTTCTAAAAGCCACTCAGTTCAGAGTGAATGAGTCTTTTATAGGTCAGTCCTTTTTAATCTGTACAGCAAAAAATGTTTACAAGGCAATTAGAAAAAAAAATCACATTCTCGGTTCACATCTACTCTCGAAAGGTGCGTGCAACTGCTTGTTTATGACATAATGGACTCTCTCTGGTCCTGAATTATTTTAATGCTTTAATACATTAATAATATTATCATATTAATTATTTAGTAACATATGCTGGGGCAGGGGGAACTGGGTTCCACTTACTCCTCTTATGCTTCTCCTTAATCTAATTTGGCTTGTGCTCTAATCCTCCAATGAACACTCAGCAGGCGACTCTTGTCAACGTCTGCGATCAAAGAGCACTTAAAGAACTTATACTCTAATGGAGCTCCCCAAACTGTTCTCCAGTGATTCTGTTAGAAGATTTTTATGAAACAGAATAAAAAAACGTAGTAATATTTTACACAGATATGCAAATATTGGCCATTTTCCAAAACCTATTTGAGCTGCCTTTATGTCTACAAAGACACCTGCATTCTAAAGGTAGGATTCTAACAAAAGGAACCTCATAAATGATGATTTGAAATGCTCTCTGGGGGTTTCAGAGTTACACACTGATGTTTTGGTTAAGTGTGGGGGAACGAAAGTAAAATATCCAATAGATTTGGCATGAATGCATAATTCAGAAAAAATTTCTTGTGGTTTCGTGCAGTTCAAATGAACGAAGAAAAATCTAGATACTTTTCAACTGAATAAAATGGAGTAAAAAGAAGACTGTTGTGATTAAAAGCAATTCATTGACAGGAAGTGAGATGCATGTGCAATCAAACATCTGAAAATGTGCATGTCTACAGCATTTGTCTTCATTTTCCCCTTAGAACCGAATGGGTCACTATGGTAACTGGGGTTTGTTTTCACCCACAGGTAGGCGGAGCCATGTCAACTGTATTTATAGTCTGTGCATCATGCAAATGCTACTGCCATAGTTTGCCATTTACATGTTGCAAAGTTATATGATTATATTACATAAAAATAACCGGTCAGTTTTTTTTTTTTTTTTTGAAAAGTGACAAAAGAGACTTAAACCAGATTTCTATTTTAAATGCTGTTCTTCTGAACTTTCTAGTCAAAGAATCCTGATTAAAAAAAGAAAAAATGCAAAATAGTCTCAATTTATCCACCATCTTGGTTTTGATAAGTTTGAAACAGTTTGATCAAAACAAGGCATCTTGTTTTTACGATTGCTAAATTTTGGAACAGACTTTGTGTCAGAAATGCTTATGATTTCTTAAAAGTCTGATTACACAGGCAGCTCAATAGGTTTTGGAACACAGCCAATGTGTACCTCTTACTCTCTCCTCTTTTATGTGGCATCTAACTTTTACAGTACAAAATGCCACCATATCACAGGATGTTTACTGCGTATTTAACCAGTTACTATTGCAGCAAACTCTTAAGCACTCTTCTCAGTTACATCAACAGCGTCTTGAAGATCAATAACATCAAATCCCAGATTATCGATGCCTTCACGTTCGTGTCGGTGGAGAATGAGCTCCTTGTTATGTTCGTTGAGGAAACAGCAAGCGCAGTGCGGGGTCACCGCTGGCTCCGTTTTGGAAAAGTTGGACAGGTCGACACGGTATTTCCCACCTTTGGTGCGAGAAATGACGGGCAGGAAGTTGTAACCCCACTTGATCTCCCGTGGAAGGTAGGAAGTTCGGACTTGACAGGACAAGCTGGTGGATTCAGCCGTTCCATCCAGGAAGACCACCAATTCAAAGTCCTGCTGCTGAAGAGTGTCCGCAGCCATTTCGGAAAATGGGCTGGATATGTCGATCACATGGTACAGGGTAAGTGGACAAACGAAGAACAGGTTGTCCTTTCCAGCATCCACCAAAAAGTCAATATTCACCTGATCCAGTATGATGGTTTCCCCCTCTGGAGAGATGGTGGTTCGGAGAAGCTTTCCATAAATGTGGCTGCCAATAAGAAGAGTTTTTCGTAGGTTGGCCACACGTATCTGGAGGCACAGATTCCCCTTCCAAAGACAAATGACTGCTGTTTCGCTGAAGGTTACCGTCTTTGCTCTTCTCTTCGGGAGAGAGATCTTTGCCAAAATGAGTCCACACATAAAGCAGTTTATGATGGCGCCCATGAGGGACTGGATGATCAAGAGGGCGACTGTGCCTGGGCAGTGACCCGTGAGAGCCCGTCCGCCATAGCCAATAGTCGTCTGGGTCTCTAAAGAGTACAAGAAGGCGGTCGTGAGACTGTTAATGTTATCTATACATTTCAACCGCTGGGATTCAGATGAGTTCTGGAGAACATCTAAGTCTCCGTTATTTTTTGCAAGTGAATACCAAAGCAAACCAAAAATGAACCAACTTCCTGTGAAGGCAGCGGCAAATAAAACAATTACAAAACACCAGCGAATCTCAACAAATGTAGTCCAGAAGTCCATGAGGAAAGCAAAATGGTTGTGATATTCAGGAGTCCCAAATTTAATGTTGCAGTGGCCATCCTTTGTAACAAGACGAGTTCTCCTAATTTTCCGCTCCACAAGGTGATTGTGAATCTGTTTCCGGATGAACTGGAACATCTTTTAGCTAGTAGAAAAACAGGAGTATTAATATTGGTTGCACAACACTATAAATACTTTTAATGAATAATTTCATTTATTAACATTTTAAATGTACTTTTCTCATATATATATATATATATATATATATATATATATAAAAGTATTATTTAAATAATTAATAATATACAAACTAAATTTTTCTAATAGTTGAAATTGTACCCTTTAACTGATATATACAAATATGCAAAAAGACAAATATTATTTAAAGCTAAAAAAAAACTTTTTTTAAAAAAATTGTCTCCTCAATTTACAATACAGCAATAATAATTTGATGCCTTACAAGAAGTGAAACTCAGAAAATTATTTTTTCTTCTGTAAGAAAAGCACATTCAAATTCAAAAGTAGCCTGCTAACCCAAACCTCTGGAGGCAATAAAAGATTGCATTCACTGCAGCTCATAATCCACTCAAACACAACAAACCACACCAATAAAGCACTGATTGTTTTTTTTTTTGTCAGCTATAAATGTGAAAACGTATTCACCTCATACCTGCAATCTGAAACGTCCCAGCAAACAAAGTGTTCTGTGAAGTTTAGGCCATGAAGTTTTCTTTCCAAGCATAAAACCATCGGGGTGCTGCTAAAATCCTCAATGAAATGTCCTAATCCCAGGCACATGCCACAGTTTATACACTATGAAGCAAAGACAGCTTAGAAAACGGTTCCAAAGCTAACCTTGCATCAGATGTAGTGTGCGCACACCAATCAGCCAACGCAAACCACATGGAAACTAATTAAAGAGACATACGAGATGGTGTTTGCATTGAGGGTCAGTGTTCTAGTTATCCAAATTCCTCTTCAGATCCTCCTCAGCAATCAGGGAACCCCATCTAAAGGAGGAACTTCAGCTGTGGAGCTCTTCGCTGCTTGTACTCACGGGAACGCAAAGGCTTTGCAAAGAACAAAACAAAGAAATAGTTGAATCACATTTCCCGTTGCGCTGATCCTTGCCCCCCTCACCCCCTCTGACTCCCCACATCTCTGCATTTGCATTTAAATAAACTGATGTGAATGAGAGCTGGATAATAAATTTACAGTGAAGGTCAAAGTTTAACTCCGAAGTTTTGTGAAAATGTCCAACTGTCAAGTTTACATCTTTCTGTTTTTGTCAAGTGAATCACAGGATTCGAAAGTTTAAGGCTTTAGTGCTAGATGTAAACAAAAGCCTCACTGCAGGGAATTTACAGAAGAAAGCAGGAAAACACACAGGATGTTCTTTGCCTACTTAGCGTTAATCTGAACAAATTATGAGAACGTTTTTAGTAAACAACTACACTGACAAATTTAATTACAATCAAAAATTAACAGGCACATAATTCAAAATACCACAGTCAAACACACAGAGCCGCTCAGGTAGATGCTGCTAGCGTGCTACACAAATACCACTTATCACACGTAACCACATTAACTTCCTCTGTAACACTGCAGTAAGATAAACCTCAGATTGACAAATGGTGTCAAACCACACTCATATATCATATCACATAAATCATTTCAGAGAAAGAAACAAAGAGGTGTTATACTGTAGCTCAAACAAAGCCAAAGTCATGGGTTTGATTCCAGTGAGCTTTTTCTGAAAGTAAAATGGAAAACTAATTTAAAACCAGAAACAAGTTTCAGGAAAATGAAAATGTCAGATTCTGCATTGTTTCCAAGCAAACTGTGGCATTCAACATGTAAACACTGCACAAAATGTCAGATTTCCATGCCCGCTTCATTTGTGATCAATATAATGCAACAATTTAAAATTTAACAATACATTTAAAATAAATATGAAATATTTACAATATTAATAGATTTGAAAAACCACAAAATTCCAAGACACTTTTTTAACTAATGGTTTAGACACTGTAAAGGTAGGTTTTAAACTTTCATACACTGTTCAATAGTTAAAAAAAGGCATGTGAAAACATCTAGCTGCTGAAAAGCTTCTAAAATCATTTCACCAGACCACTGGCTGGTGGCCATGAAACCTCCCACCTTAAAAACAGTCAAGTTCCATCACATTTAATGTCAACATGAAGCATAAATATAACATACATTCTCATTACACTCCCATTATATTATGTTCCCATTTAATGTGGTCAGTAAGTACATTAAAATTATTACAAAAAGCATCATTCTGAACTGGAGAGCAGAGTGATATATGAAGATGGAGTGGCTCTGTCTGACAGCAGCACTTGTGTGGCATAATTATGTAATTGTTCTGGAGAGCCTCTGTAAGGCCGTTTAAAAGCTCTTAAGGACTTTCACATTCTTCTCTGGAATTTTCTGTCTAAATATTGAATCCTGCCGCCAAACATATCCCAGCAGATAAGTAATAAGACCTGGTAATTACTTGGAATTAATGAACATATAACAATGAGCTGAAGCCCACATGAGTGGGAGTACACAAGTGATTTAGTTATAGTGACAACACTGAAATTAGCAGTGGCCAGATGCAACAAAACCCTTAAGAAAAGAAAGCAATTAGTTATTATTGTACCAGTAGCATAACTAAGGGATTCGTTGCAACTGGCTTCAGGTGCTTTAGAGAAAAAAAAAAAAAAAACACAAAGATGACATCTTTGACATCTCTCAATATGAATCAAGTAGGTTGATCTGAATGTGAAGCTTTAAAGGAATAGTTCACCCAAAACTGAAAATGTCCTCACCCTCAGGCCATCCAAGATGTGAAGCAAAAAGCTGCATGTTTATAAGAAACAAATCCATCAAGGTGTTTTAACTTTAAACTCTTGCTTGAGGCCAAACTACGAGTCTATAATCCATAATTACATTTCCTCCAGTGAAAAAGTCCATCCCCCCATGTTCCATATTTGTTTAGAACTGTTTTCTCTTGTAAACGGTGCTTGATCTGTGAATATATTTCCATAATATTTCATTCAGATGAGAGAATAGGATAGAGGACTCGTATTTTAGCCAGAAGCAACGCCTTCTCTGGAACACAAAAATAATTAAAATAGATTGGAAACTAATGGCTGTTGAGGTCCAAACAGACAAAAAACACAGTCCATTCAATTTGAGCACTAGATTCCAAGTCGTCTAAAACCACACAACAGATATTTGTAAGAAAACAGGCCAAAATACAGATTAGGACAAGTAGCTTGTGACCATTTTCATTTCCATTTTCAGGTGAACTGTCCTTTTAAAAAAAACAAAAAACAAACTGATATCCCAACAAAAATAATTCTATTTTGTTTTGCGATTCAGAGGGCATTGTAAGACTTTCATTGTGTAATGTAAAGCAGTGAAATCTTCTTTAAAAACCACATAAACAAACAGCACATAAACAAACTTTGAACAGTCAATCTTTTCTCTTCAGGGGAGTTTTGGGCTTTTTCTGCCTCTCTAGCCCTGGATTTACAATGAGCTCTAAACCAAAGAACTATGTTTGTTAAAAAAAAAAAAAAAAAATCTATACACCTCACTGCAGCTGAACTTTCTGGAAAGCAAAAACAGTACCAGTTGTGTAGCACTCACAATATTTTACTCAATGCATCTTAACCAATATTAAACCAGTAGGTTTCGTTCATTTCTTCAGAAGATTTAAAAACAGCGCAGGAGCTTCATTGCGGCCCGCTGCTCTGTCAGTCACAGCCAAATCTCTTCAAAGGACCCCTAAAACCTCAAAGAATAAGGCCTGGGGCCCCACTGGCTCAAATTCTGCTTTAAAATTAATTTCCACGTCGCACCACAGACAGGTGCACAAAACAATTGGGGTTTTTGGTGATTAATTTGGGCTGCGTCCACACAATCAACCACAGCATGAAAAACAGACAGACATAAACTAAACAATTTAAAAACAATCAGTAGTTTAATAAAAATTCAGCTGATGACAAAATCTAACCAGTTTTAAACATAAAACTACTAACAAAGGTCAAAACATGACCTTTTAACAATACATCTAGCAGATACTGTAATAATGCATCTTTTAAAAGCAGTGTACAGATACTTAAAGGGATAGTTCACCCAAAAATGAAAATTCTGTCATCATTTACTCACGCTCAAGTAGTTCCAAACCTGTATGAATGTCTTTGTTCTGCTGAACACAAAGGAAGATATTCTGAAGAATGTGGGAAACAGAGCAGTTCTGGGGCACCATTGACTTCCATAGTAGGAAGTCAGTGGTGCCCCAGAACTGCTCTGTTTCCCACAGAGGGACTTTCTTCAAAATATCTTCCTTTGTGTTCAGCAGAACAAAGAAATTCATACAGGTTTGGAACTACTTGAGCGTGAGTAAATGATGACAGAATTTTCATTTTGGGGTGAGCTATCCCTTTAACATTTATAAAGTTAAAAAAAAAAGGTTCCCAAAAATCTGGTCTCTAGACTTTCCCAGCCTCTTTGAACTTCAGGAGCAAACCATCATCGGCCCGCAGCGGGAACGCCAGGCTGCGACTGTGATAGTAACTGGAATCTGCCTGCAAGTTCTGAATGACATCGGAAAGCAAGTGGGCTCTTTCCACTCTGCAACCTGGAGCATCGTACTCCACCGAGGTGAAATGGACGTGGAGGTGATAGTATGACGGCTGATAGTGGAGATACACACGCAGTTTGCTCGGAGGGACAGCGTACTGCTGCTGAATGGCATCCTGTGGATATAGATGAGACTTGAATTTAAATTTGACGTATGCAGCCATGCTACAGCTCACAAATGCACTGTGCTGTGATTTTCATAGTGTTTTAGGGCTTTTGAGTTGAGATTGTGACATGTTGCAGGCTAGAACCAAACCCGTGTCTTCCACAGGATCACCACAGCTCAAAATATCTAGTGCATATGTGGTAACCACTGTGCCATGTGCTTTTAAAAGCAAGCAGATACAGTGGACAAGCAAAGAGTGGTTCACATGTTCAGATCAACAGTGACATCTAGTGGACAACAGAACCACCAGAAATTCATTTGTACACTGAAAAAAATTGATGTAGAAACTATTCTCACTCAGTTCATTTCAAAGAAATGGCATGAAACATACTGAATCACATTTGAAGTGGAAATATATTGCATTAATCTATTTATAACTTTGAAAAATAATTTTTTACAGTATAGATGAACTTAGATGATCCATAACCCACCTCTCCTTTACTGCGAATGTTTGTGAGTAACGGCAAGTGCTCTGACGTAAGATCCCTTAAACTTTTAACATCCCTCCGGTGGACGATAGCAATCAGATACAGGTCTTGTAGCTGGAGAGGAAAGGAAATGAAATATTCCTCGTTTTACTCTGGCCTTTTATTCACTGCTAAATATTACAACACTGATTCACCTCAGATTCACCTGCTTTTGATCCCACTTGAAATCGGGCAACAGGACAAAACCAGTATCGGGGTCTGGATCCTCAAAAACAATCCGATCAGCTTCTGCTTTCTTCTCCAATATGTTGTACACCCACTGAAACCAAATGAATCAAGGGCAGTTCAGTTATATACCACATACAGGAAGGAGACACATGGGACAGGAACAACACTGAAATGAAGGCTCACCTGCACACTGAACCTCTGGCTGCTGATGTACGGTAGGGTGAGGTTACGATAATCCTCTCCTGATTCTTCAATCAGAAAAACCTCCTGATGCAAATACTTCTTAACATGCTTCTCTGTCGCAGGGCACACCACTGTCGTTTTGATTTCTGTTATGAACAATTTTGTTTTTTATTTTTGCTTTGATGGTGTGGATTTTGTATGTTGCATGTGATGGAGCTGAACAAGCTTTGGACTTTCAATAAGCAGTCGTGCAAGTTTTTCAATAACTAAACAGTAAACTTTTTTTGATGAAACTTGCTGTCAAGGTAATGACAGCAGTATTGGGGACAGTGATTCCTTATTACAAAAATAAGAAATTGTGTAATTGTGATGCAAATTCATAGGAAAAAGTTCCAAGTATATTTTCACACTTCTAAAAAAAATATAGGAGAGGTTTCTGGCAAATTAAAAATGTCACTCTTAAAAATTACAAATGATATTTAAAAATAAAACATTTAAACCTAGAATTCTTTAAAAAAAAGTCTTTAAAATCATAGCAAGAAACAGGAAAGTTCTTAAATGAATAATCACCTATAAAAATCCAAATAGCAATATATATTAAATGGCAAATGGAAATCAATTAATATTTGAAATAAATGCCGTTCTTTTGAATTTTCTATAAAAAAGCACAACGGTTGTATATTAAAATATGTAAGGCAGCACTGTTTTCAACATTAATAATACTACAAAATGTTTCTTAAGCAGCAAATCAGCATATTAGAATGATTTCTGAAGGATCATGTGACACTTAAGACTGCAGAGGTGATGCTGAAAATTCAACTTTGACATCACAGGATACAAAATACAAAATTTATGTTTTTTTACTGTATTTTTAAATCAAATAAATGCAGTCTAGGTTACCTTAAGATACTTATTTCAAAAACATTTAAAAAGTCATATCAACTCCAAACTTTTGAACGATAGTGTATATATAACAAATTGTACAGTGATGGTATCAAAAGGTAATACCATGCTGTATCAGAATACTAAATGCTTACCATATTAAACCATATACAGCATGGTAGTACAGGCAAGCCACTCTTCCTGTATACGTTATCAAATGGGATAGACAGAGAGAAGCTGGTGAAAACCCGTTGTTGTGTTGTGATCCTACCGTTCAGGTGTGCAGGAGCCTGCAGCTGGTATGTGCTGTACACGTCATTCTTCATCTCCAGCTTGAGTTGACTGCTCTTCAGTAACTCAGACAGTGTGTCCTGTCTGATGGGAGTTTTCTCCAGGATCACAACAGCATCTTGATCCTTCACCTAGGAAACACAACCCAGCGATTGCAGGTAACTGTAACATTTATTCCTATAAACTAATATATTTTTTAATGATAATAGTGCTGACTTTTAATTACTAGTAGGTAATCTTACTAGCAGTACTAGTAAAATTGATAACGCTTTACAATACGGTTCCATATGTGACACAGGACAACCAGTCATGAGTAGCACGGGTATATTTGTAGCAATAGCCAACAATACACTGTATGGGTCAAAATTACCGCTTTTTCTTTTATGCCAAAAATCATTAGGATATTAAGTAAAGATCATGTTCCATGAAGATATTTTGTAAATGTCCTACCATAAATATATCAAAGCTTAATTTATGATTAGTAATATGCATTGCTAAGAACTTCATTTGGACAACTTTAAAGGCGATTTTCTGAATATTTTGATTTTATTGCACCCTCAAGATTCCAGATTTTCAAATAGTTGTGTCTCAGCCAAATATTGTCCTGCCCTAACAAACCATACATCAATGAAAATTTATTTAGCTTTCAGTTGATGTATAAATCTCAATTTAAAAAAAAAAACTGACCCTTATGACTGGTTTTGCGGTCCAGGGTCACGTTTGTTAATTTTCATTAATTTCATTAATTAACAATGAATGGTTTTATTTTTACTACCTGATATTAACAAAGATAAAAACTGCTAACGCATTGTTCATTGTTAGGTAAAGTTTGTTAATACATTTACTAACCTTAACTAGTGGGACCTATAAAGCTATAAAACATCAAAATGTGTTACTACTATAAGTAATTGGCTTAGATTGTATAATAAAAGACACATAGCATTTAACAAATAAGTACTATAAAAACTGGAGAGGATACTAGTAACTTACTAGTAACTACTACCTAATACAGTTACTAGTAAAACTCATAGACTGTATAAAAAATAAATAAATAAAAAATAAAAGGTAAAACTGTAATGGCTTACACAATAACAACGGTTTTAGATATTTTGGCCACAGTTTGTTACTAGTAATAATGCTACAGTTATTGCCACTACTGGACTAGTAGTAACAGAGGAATAGGTCCTAAAATGTAATGAATAAGAACTAGTCACAAAGTACTGCTATCTAATGAGTCAGAGCTTATTAATTTAAATGCTAATGAAACGTAAACAGAACATATAGAAGTCACTACTGATTTACGTACTAGAAATGAATAAAAAAACTACAAAAGTTAGTGACATAAAATTTGGCGGTTAGTGATTTCTGCTCTCTCTCCCGCACATGCACCTTCCCATGGATGAAGATGTTCTTCTCCCGCGCACCGTCGCGCAGAATTCGGCTGATTTCGAAGTCCGAGACCAGGCTGTCGGATGACGGCTCTCCCGCGTCTCCGCAATCATTCCCCGCATCGGTTTTCAGTCTTTTTGCAGCTGCCCCGTTCTCGCTTTCCGCCATGATTCAGCCCGCTGAACAGCAACCAATCAGGATGCACCGAGCTAAACACATGGGAAAAATAAACCCGTGCGCATGTCTCACCGACTGCATCCTGATTGGCTAGCTTGTAGCACGTAAACAGTCACTGATTGGCTGAGCTTGTGAGACACGTGCTGCTGAATGGCTCGTCTTTTGTAACGTTGGGGGAGCTGTTACAAAACGCAAGACCGAACTCAAGTAATCAGAAAACCCGTAAGTACTGATAATTATTTAATTTATTAAAATACCCATAGAGTATTTGGTTACATTGCACTATTATCTCAGAATGTGTGTATTTGATTGCAGAGACTTTAAGCGCAACCAGAGGAACTAAAATGTATATCGCAGAATTAACAACAAGCTCTTTGAACTGTACATTAGACTCATTAAGTTCATTTTAATGTATCACTACACTTTTACAACTACATTTTTATTTCTAATAAGACTTATGTTGCAGTACTGAATATTCAGTTTATAAACTACCATTAATCCTAACTATAATAATGTACAATTAAAAATTGAAATAGCCTTTTAAGTTATTTTCATAATAAATTAAAAAAACAAGCGTGATGATTTTGAAGTGAAAATTATAGAAACTAATTTGAGAAATGATGGATGCTAATTTAAGACAGACATGGATTTGATAGGATTTGTATAATCAAAACAGACCTTTTATACAAAGTTAAGTTTAAACACTTTAATTTAAAACTAAAAAAACAGCGAAAAGGAAATTGTAACAAAATATCAAGCAAAAAAGTACAAAATTATTGATGTTATTACTGCGGAAATGGTTTTTATTTAAGTCAGTTTTGGCACCAACATACAAAACAACTGCCAGCAAAAACACATTTGTGTTGTTGGAAGAATATGTGTTAAAGTACTATTTATACTCGTTTTTCCAGTGCCATTTTTATACGTGTACCTGTGTGGAGGTCTGCGCATCCCAAAAATGACCATGAGCCATAGCTCCATTCACTGGTTCCGCAAGGGTCTGCGTTTGCATGATAATCCTGCTTTGATCGCTGCCCTGAAAGATTGTAGACACATCTACCCCCTGTTCGTGCTGGACCCCTGGTACTCCAACAACACGTGCATAGGCATTAATAGACGGAGATTTCTGATAGAAGCTCTCAGAGACCTGGACTCCAGTCTGAAGAAACTCAACTCCAGGTAGGGATGGGAACTGAAGATCAGGTGGACGTTTGAGCTGAGGGTACTTGGAGTCAAATGTGCACAGATATGTTTTTTTCTTAATGCAACATGTTTTATGTAATTTTTTGTTTCTTGTACCTCTAGGCTGTTTGTTGTCAGTGGGCCGCCCACAGAGGTCCTTCCGAAGCTCTTTGAGAAATGGAAGATCACTCGGTTGACTTTCGAGGTTGATACAGAGCCGTACAGTCAGAGCAGAGATGAGGAGGTCATGAAGTTGGCCAAGGAATATGACGTGGAAGTTATTCCAAAGATTTCTCACACTCTCTACAACATTGACAGGTAATTTGCAAATCATATTTAGATAAAGATATACACAAAAAATACTCACCTGCATTTTCAAACAGGATTATCGAAGAGAACAAAGGCAAGCCTCCCATGACTTATGTCCGCTTCCAGAATGTGCTGAAGGACATCGGTTTTCCTAAAAAACCTGTTCCTGCTCCAACCAAAGAGGACATGAAAGGTATCCAGACATCTTTTTGGACATCATGCTAAATGAGATGAGATTGTAATGCCTCTTTCTTTGGAAGGTGTGTCCACTCCATTTTCTGAGGACCATGAAGAGGAGTTTGGGATTCCAACTCTTGAAGATCTTGGACTGGACGCGTCATCTTTAGGACCAGATCTGTTCCCGGGGGGTGAACAGGAAGCTCTGCGCAGACTGGATGAGCACATGCAGAGAACAGTACATGCATTTTTTAAATATAAAAACTATATAAACCCTAACATATTTTTTATTTGTTTGCTGTGGACATTTGTGGTGATCTTAATACAGCATGAAATGCAATACTATGGATGCAATAAATACACCTCCAATACATGCTGAATCTTTTATATATTTATCCATAAATTGAATGATTAAGCATAAGTAGCTTAAATATTAATTTTGATAAATAAATGACAATATAAACATTATTATTTACAAGAAAATACTGATTTAATCTTTTTGCAGGCGTGGGTGTGCAAGTTTGAGAAACCACAGACATCTCCCAACTCCATTATCCCCAGCACCACCGTCCTGAGCCCCTACGTCCGATTCGGCTGCTTGTCTGCACGCACCTTCTGGTGGAGGCTCACAGACGTGTATAGAGGGGTACTCATTACTTGAGCCACAAGCAGCTGTTTAACAGTGTAAGATCCTGGTGTGGCTGACAGTGGTGTTGTCTTTTGCAGAAGAAGCACTCTGAACCTCCAGTCTCCCTGCATGGCCAGCTGCTGTGGAGAGAGTTCTTCTACACCACTGCCTACGGGATCCCAAACTTCAACAGAATGGAGGGCAACCCTCACTGTGTGCAAGTGGACTGGGACAACAATCCTGAGTACCTGGCTGCATGGAAAGAGGTAAAGTGAGTTTTTTGAGTGTTTTTTGAATATATTAAAATCACAATAATACAAAAGATGGGCATGTGTGAATTCAGGCTCAGACCGGATTTCCGTTCATTGACGCCATCATGACCCAATTGCGTCAAGAGGGCTGGATCCATCATCTGGGCCGGCATGCGGTCGCCTGTTTCCTGACCCGAGGAGACTTGTGGATAAGCTGGGAGGAGGGCCAAAAGGTTTGTGTTTTGCCCATTTACATGCTATACTACAGCTAGTTTAGAGATATAATCATTGAGCTGGTGTGTTTCTGCTCACGATCATCTGAAGGTGTTTGAGGAGCTGCTGCTGGATGCTGATTGGTCGCTAAACGCAGGAAACTGGCAGTGGCTCTCAGCCAGCGCGTTCTTTCAGCAGTACTTCAGAGTGTACTCTCCTATCGCCTTTGGAAAGAAAACCGACAAATACGGGGATTACATAAAGTTAGTTTGTTTTTTTTATATTCTGCTAATATAAAAGTCTTTGTGATAGAAGGACTTACAAAATGCTTACCCTGCTTGTCCTCCAGGAAATACCTTCCAATGCTGAAGAAATTCCCTGCCGAGTACATATATGAGCCCTGGAAAGCTCCTCGGAGCATTCAGGAGAGAGCAGGGTGCATTGTGGGAAAACATTACCCTCGTCCTATTGTGGACCATGAGGTTGTCCATAAAAAGAATATTCAGAGAATGAAAGCAGCATATGCAAAGCGCTCTCCACAGGACAAAGATGGCAAAACCATCACCAAAGGTAATTATTTAGACCTGAAAATATTATTCATATATACAAAAATATATTTTCTTATGAAATTCTCGACTCAAACGGACTATTGATTCTTGTTTTCTCTCTCCAGGTGTAAAACGCAAAGCGACATCTGTCCTGGATATGTTTGAGAAGAAGGCAAAGAGATAAAGTTGTTCTCTCTCATCCAAACTATTTCTATACGGTGTTCCACTATGGGTCAATTACGTTTTTTTATACTTATTTTTAACATTTATATATGTGTGTTTAAAATACAGTACATTCTTGTAATAGTGGTTAGCTGGGGTTGTTTAGCTATCGTGGTTTTGCAGTAAAGTAACCTGTTCATTTTAAAGGTCAAAGGCTGAATAGAGCACTTTTAAATCTCAGCAGCATTTTGGATGTATGAAAATTTGCTGTTTTCTACTTAACTTTAATTATAGATCATATATTCATTATATACATTGTGTGTGTGCATGTGTGTGTAAAAGTTTGAGAAATTAACTTGGAGAAAATACAAAAATACTGTAAATAATAATAAAACAGCTTATTTCTGTCTTCTTCCACAATATGCATGTGCATTCATATCCATATTAACACACATTTAAAGATGTACAGATTTATAAAATTCAGTCCATGATGTCTGATTTAGGAACAAACTTTTAAAGTTTATGATTATTTTTGGTATTCATTTCTGAAACAGTATGAATATGACTATCTAGAAAACCACTTTAAAAATAATAATAAAAAACAAAAAAATAGTATATATCATGATCTGTTTCATATGCATATTTAAATACATGCAATTGCAAATGAGCAAAATGTCCATCTGATTTCCTGATCTGTACCGTACATTTCTTGTACAGTATGTTTTGTTGAATCTAGCAGCACTGATCACAAGTCTTTAATGTCTTAATAATCTGAGTATGTTTTGTTTCCAAACTGAACTCATCCTCTTGAAAATTTGGTTCCATTGTGACACATAAATCTTCCATATATGTTTTTGTGCTCCTCACACAATGTTACTCTCCAGTATGGGCTCCTGCAGGAAGATCCGTTTAAGGTCAAAAGCACTAAGGTCGATGGTCTTATAGCCTCCGTCCAGAATAAGCTCAGCCACGGCGAGTCCGACCGCAGGAGACTGCTGCAGACCGTGACCACTGAAGCCCGTGGCAAAGTACATGTTGGGCACAAGAGGGTGCAGTCCGATAATGCCGTTCTGATCAAAGGTGTTGTAGTCGTAAAACCCAGCCCACGCACTTGAAACCTGACAAAGATAGACCATTAGAGTAAAGTTCTTCATTCAGAAAAACTGAGTGGTAGAATATCTAGTAGACACAAACAAACCCATATAATACACTTTACCCTCCAACAGCCATCAGAAACTGTTCAATTAGTCCCATTACTTTAAAGAAAGCTCAAGAAAACCCCCCTTCATGCAGTGGATAAAATTCACCTTCAGTTGCTCGAATGCAGGAATACGGTGGGCCAGACGATGCCAGACCTTCTCTTGAAAGAACTCGTGGTCCACATCAAGGTTACTGATATCTGGTTCTTCTGTCTGTGTAAGGTAGAAATAATAATGAATGAATGAACAAATGCATAAATTCATGCAGATAATAAAGCTAATATGTCAGAGATCGACTCAAAACGTGTCTCTACCTCCTCTGGCGACATTCCCGTGATGTAATTTCCTCCCAGTCCCTCTCGTCTACAGTAAAACCCTGTATAGTCAATCAGAAATGGAGTATCCAACCCTGGTCCTTCAGGACAATGTACCACATAAACAAACCTGGAGGAGATAGGGATGATGTAGCTAATGAGACTCCACAGTTCTACAATTACACAAAATTAAAATGTAATTTTTAAAATTAAAAATTAAATTTTACATGAAATACTAATGATATTTAATCATTTATTAACAATATTTAATAATAGGCTCCAGCATTCCCACAAGCCTACAGTGGATAAGCAGTTTGAATTATGGATGGATGGATTTAATTCATAAAATACTCTTAATATTTAATTAATATATTAATGATACTTAATATAATATAATATCTAAAACTAAATGCAAGTTACTTTAGAATATTTGTCACTGCTCATTCATTTAAATTAAAATGAAATTCATCTTTTATTGAATAATAATATTTAATTATAAAACCTATTTTTATAATATAATTAATATAAAAATATAATTAAAATACACTATAAAAATATTTAAATTGTCACGAAATATAAATTTTTTAATTGAATACTAATTGTGTAAAAATAGTGTGTAATAAAATATTATTATAAATTATGTTAATATCATAAAATGTAATAAATTATTAATGATATTACAATTAAATATTAATATAATATAAGAATATATAATATAATTTTAGAATATTTGGCACTTCTTATTTATCCAAGTAGGAAAGAAACCATTTCAAATTACAGTGTAACTACTGTTTACTACGCAAAGTCACAAAATGTGAATGATCATGTGTCTTAACCTTTTTCTGGGCTCCACAGGTAGCGGAACACCAGACACAGATTCTTTTGGACCTAATCCGATGCCTAGCATGGAGGCGATCTTTCCTGAGTTTGCACCTGCTGCATTTACCACAACGGCACACTCCACGGGCTGATACTCCAGACTGTTGGGCATCTGCACCTAAAACCACACCACATCTATCTGTTATGCTACTAGTGCATTTGAACTTTGAAGTACCTAAATAACTAGGGTGGCCATATGTGCCATTTATACGTGACACGTCCTGGCCAGGATTTTTATATTGCCTAAAACATCCAAAGTAGTTTGACCAATAACATGAAGGTATTTTACATAATCCACCAATCATGGCGCATGAGAACGACCAAAGCGATGCAAATACGCGCATGTGTTTGTTCGTTCGTTCGACTTGAAGCTGCGCACCGATCATTGTATGACACCAAAGTACCGCGAGAGCGATTTGAAAGCATAAGGAGCCGTCTGCTCTGCTCTCTATAGCTCTCGTGAAATAATGTCATACAACGATCGATCTGCAGAGTGCAAACAGCCAAAACCTGGATATTTTAGGCAATACAGAAATCCTGGCATGGGTGCGTCCCATAAAAACGGCCCGTATAGTCACCCTATAAATAACGCAAACAAGTTTCAAAACAAGTTTCTGAGATGTTTCGAGAAGGCATATGAACTTACATTAACATATTTTATCCTTTGGACATTAAGAACCTCTCCATCTGTGGTTTCTGCCAAATTTGCAGCACATTTAAATCCTAAAAATTCAAGAGAATCCACTTGAGTTCTGTTTTGAAAGTACGAATACAACATTAAAAAAAAGCCAGTACCAAACGTAGGATAACATGCACTAATTTGGTGATAATTTTGATCAAACTTTTAACATATCGTAGTTGTGAATTCTGACCTGTGACCTCTCCAAAGCACTGATAGACTCCCATAGACATGGCCTTCCGCCTGAGAGCATTCAGGAGAGACCAGGGGTCAAACCAGCCCTCGTTCTCTAGTCCTTAGTGAGGAATAAATATGTCACTCAGTAATGAAGTTTGGATGTGAGATGTATCAAAGACTGTGTAAACGGTCACCAACCAAGAGAAGCCAGAGCGACCCCCTCCGTGTTCATCCAGGGGAATCGCTCTTTCAGCTGGGATGGTGACAGGAGGGCGACCTTCGCACCCAAGTATCTACAAATAAAATCAAAAACATGTTTTATTAATCTTTAACTTTGTATTGCGAGGCTGTTTATCAGCTAATATGAAAGGTTGAGTTAACACAAAGATACCAAAAACGCCTCATATAGTTGAAAGAAACTGGTATATAAATTTTTCCTGTTACCTTTGAGTTCTGTAGTTTTCCTCCATAATATGAGCTGATTTTTCACTGGCCAGGAAGAGATATCCGGAATGATTAAACTGCAGATCAACAGGGTCTTCATTTACAACACTGAGATGATTCTGTAGCATTAAAACACAACAGAAATACAAATTTACAATCATTTATTAGTGTTCTAAAACTCTAGACCAGCCTAAATGATCCTGGTGAAGAACATTTAGAAAGATTTGCAACAAAGTCTATAGAAATTAGCTGATATTTAGACTTCACATCACAATTTATGTATGTTACAGTGCATTTGTAATGGGAACAATATTTCAGAAAGCTTTTAATAGTGCAATACAGAAGATTTTACATTAATGTTCTTCATGAAATGAGCTGAAAACAGTGACAGCAGGATGTTTTCTTTCAAGGAGAACTGCTGGCGAATTCCACCACATGACAGCACAGTCGACGCCTGGGAATACTGTAGAAAGAGGAACATGAAAATGTTTTAGAATTACCTTTTATTTAATAGCACTGAAATCTTACAAAACGCAAAAAAGTCAGTGTTTTCCAGTCATTCCTGCATCACATAAAATTAATTTAATTATTAATTAGATTATTACATATTTGGACAATGCTTTATTTGGTGTTATGATTTTAATATATTAACCATTAAATGGATAGTTAACCAAAGAACAAAGTTTCAAGTCTTCTGAAACCTGTATGACTATCTTTCATGGAACAAAAAAGGAGAAGTCTTATTTAATTTTAAAAATGTAAGAAAAGGGTCAGAGAGTAAGAAAAAAGTTTTTTGTTGATCGGATGGGATAGTTCTCAAGGAAACAGGATTTTTCTCTCCTTGGAGAAGGGTCAGACAGACTCGTTTCAATTCAGTTTTATTTGAATTAAAGGGTTGCACTGAAAATCTCATTTGGTTTCATTGTATTAAAAAAATGATGATGCAGAGAAAAAGGGGACAATCAAATAAATGTTCTTGTATATGTTTAAATGAATGATTTCTGTGCATTTTCTGAACTAACTGAGGATTGTGTTACCATAATGATGATACCATTATTATACTAAGGTCATTTTGCTTTTTTACTCAATCTTTCAAATTGAATTAATTTATTCAGACATCCACTTGTAATTTTATTTTACTAAATTTAATTGTTTCCCAGAGACACTGATATGATGTCTGGTGGGAGCGGAACGACATGGTAAGAAGTTTTTCTTTTTTGTGAGTGAACTTTAAAAAAAACATGATCAATACATGATTATTAGCATTCCACAGTATACAGCAGACATTGTGTTTTAAAACTTATTGAGCCGCCTACATAGACATCCCCTTTGTAGCATCAAATACATGATCACTAGTTTTTGAGACACGCTCCCAAGTGCCCTTGAATAAACTCACAGTAGGGTCTTTCTCCACCACTAGCACTCTCAGACCATCCCTCACTCGCGCCTTCATCTTTAGCCAGTATGCGACGGACCATCCTACGACTCCCCCTCCTACAATCACCACATCAGCCCTCTCCGGGGGCAGGCCAGGGGTCAACTCTATCGGGCTCCAGTCACTGCCGGGCATGGCTGCGGCCGCTTTGTCCCGAAACGCCCGCAGCTGAGCATCCAGATCTGTAATGAGTTACATATGAGACAGATGAGAGTATGCTTTATCAGCAGAAGCCAGTTTCATCATACCTACATTTTCTTGAAACCATATTGTGTTTGTAATTTTGTTAGATAGAGTTTTATTATCAGTGTAATGCTGGTTTGTAGTAAATTTCTCATTTATACATATAAATACTCGAAGAAAAAACTTTAATTATACTATTACATATCCAAAAGCAAAAAAAAAAAAAAAAACAGAAACTGACTAGAATTATTCAGGAATTAAATGTAATAAAAAGAGAATACAAATTATCATTTGTATTCATCTACTGTAACTATAAACACTACAAATATATTTCGCTGGACTGAATTACTATTATATGCATAATATTTGTTATGCAGGATGAGAACTTACAAATCCTACTATAGCAAAAGCAACGCTCATGAATATTAATTACACATAGCTACGTTCGACCAGTAGAGCTCACTGATTTGCTAAAAAGCAAGCGGGCGTTACGCAGTTAGCGAATGAACGAACAGCTACTGCGAGAAAGGCTTGGCTCATGAATATTGATTAGATTACGTGGCTCGACGCTCCGAGGAAGTTTACAAATCAAAGCCAGCGTGACCAAATTAATATTAATGAGATAACCTTTCTGTCATAGTAGGATTCGAAATGCGAGAATTTAGAGAAGGCACGCATGACTTTGTCTCTGCTTACAGTTTACACTGGATTGTTATCGACTCTCATATTAACATCAACGTTCGGATGCATAATGTATACTGAGTGAATCATCTTACCTTTAAAAAAGTCCTTTTCAGCTCCCCTGCTGCTGCTTTTAAAGCTCCGACAGGGCGCTTCCTGGGCTCTGAAAGCAGGGACGGAGGTGAACAGTTTGCGCCACATTGCTATTGTCGGCAGACAGTCATGTATGCAGAAGAAGACACTCTAATCACCTTCCTCACCGACACGCCGCTCACTGTGGAGCGTACACTCATTTGACCTATTGCGCATGCTCACAATGACGCCACACCAAGGACCAGCCCACAGCTGTAGTTTCATTAGTGTCCAGTAGGGGGCATGTAAGCAAAAATTGTAAGCCAATTTTCACTTGTATTTTCATTTTGCCCAGATGTTACATAAACTGGACGAAATTCAGCGTAGGATGAATTTCAATCATGAACGAAAAAATATAAAACGTCTAAATAGGAGAAATCGAAAACATCTAAATTCTGATCGTTAGTTGACACTGCTGAGTGACAAGAACACAAAATTATTATTTTTCATTTATTTCAATTTATTAAAATTGGCAGCTTGGTTTTTGGACTAACAAGTGTTGATCCAAGGTCTATATTTTAGTGGGTCTGGTCTGGAGTGCATGTGATTTTAATGGTTAAAAAGAAAGAGACAGATCAATTGAATCCCAGTCACGCCTTTATTCACCCATTGAAAGACAAATCAAACAGTTATCTGGCCAGTCGATCGCAGAAATGACTTATGAACATTTTTCTCACCTTTTCAGGTGATAATCTGACACCTTCTGCCCCCAGTAAACATCACATTTGACAATCAAATTTAAAAAAAACAAACCAAGAAAAAAAAAGGTACGAAAAGATAATCTCCTTCAGCAATTACAACAAAAGTATAAAAATCTTCACGCTTTCTCCTCAGATCATGGTATGGGGGCCGCAGACGTTCAGTGCTGTGTGTTCTGGAGAGGGGGGTGGGATTTTGAGTTCTGGGTTTTACGTTCTTGAGAGGCCACGGTTGTCAAGGTCTTTGACCTGTGGGGGTAAAGCAGGAGATGATCAGTGGAAGTTCACATGGTTTTTAGAGGGACAGTAATGGTTAAAGATGCACAGGTGAGTTCAGATGTACCTTGTATATCCTGACGAGCCAGTGCTCTGTAGTATACGCTTCCTCCAGCACATCCAGCTCAAAGTCCTTGTTGCCAATCTCAGCGTTACGAACTCTGTCATAACCAGGAGGACGCTCTGGAAAGAAAAGTAAATATATATATATATATATATATATATATGTGTGTGTGTGTGTGTGTGTGTGTGTATGTGAGTGTAAATACTAAAATTACTCAATTAATTAGAAAACTAAAAAGTAATATTCATTAAAATAATATTAATCAAGAAAATAATAATAAAATACTATTCAGTTACAAGAAATTAATGAAGAAAAGATTTTAAAGTGGGTGTAACTCCATTAATTGGAGAAACATCTAACTGATCAAGTATGGTAAATAGTTACAAAAAAAAAAAGAAAAAGAAAAAGAAAGAAAAAGAAAGAAAGAAAAAGAAAGACAAAACACACAGGAGATACGTACTGGCTTCGGTGTAAACCTGGCCAAAGCGATAGTAGCACATCTTGTACATGAGGCAGTTGAGCAGGACGGGGGACCCCTCGCGGTCCACACGGAACTCTCCGGTGGGTGTGTAGTAATCGTGTTCCTTTATGTGCCTCCCTGTGTCTGTGCTGCCCCCGATACGGACCATCCACAGGAACTTATTAATGTCTAAAACAAATACACAAACGTATTCATTTTTACATGTTACTTAGGTTCCATCCAATCCAGATACTACAATTCAAACATTAAGAACCACAAAGTCGCTTCCGTGGGTCAAAATGCATCTGAGTCCGTACCATCAGATGAATATCCCGTCAGTCCACCAAAGATCACCAGGACGTAACTAACATCCAGTTCTCGCATAATCTCATAGGCTTTCTCCTCAGTGGAGGCCATAGCCTGCGAAGAAGAAAAACATTTTTAGAAATGTCCGAAGTAAACCGCAAAACGATATTTTTGTAGTTTAAACTATATAAATCTACATCCTCACCTGACCCACTCTGGAGATGTGAGTGTTATTCCAAGTGTTGTTGTCAACCAGAATCGTTCGATTGGCCATTGCAGTTATTTGATACCCATAATCCCACCACGACATGACTTTAGCATCCTGTACACACACAAAAATAATGTGAGACGAGCAAAACCGCTTGGAATCAAAAGAAGCAGGAAGTTCATGAGGGTCAGCATCATGACGGATCTCACTGACCTCTGGTGTGTTGTGTCTGAGCCAGTAATACGCCTCTCTGAAGTCATCAAAGATGATGCGACTGCCGTCACCACCGCGGGCGGAGAGCACGATGGACGGGGAGGAGTACGCCTCGCTGGTCACCCAGGTGGAGTGGAAGGTGTATGTGATGAGGAAGAACGCCATAACCAGAATCATCCCACTCGCCACCTACGGACCAATCAGAGCCCAGCATCACTGAGTGAACCAATGATTTAAGGAAAGCTAAGAAACACGAAGAGCATTGATGGTACCTCATTTTTGATCGGGTAAGTGGAGTCCTGCTGTTTCTTGGACTTCTTGTCCGGTCGGCTCACATCCAGGTTCTTCATGTAGGTGGTGAGGACCTGAGAAACACCGATGCCAGACAGGATGCACATGACAGGAGCCAGGACTAACATGAGACGCACCTGAGCAGAACAGATAAAACAACAGATTCCTGTGTTAAAACAAGTGCCAATCAATGGATTTCAAATACTGAGTAATATAAAGTAAAAGTGTTTCACCATCACAGCTGAGAAGTACATGCTGGTGACGCCATACATGATGATGAAAATCGTGGCATCGGAGAGGTTGTTGAAGCAGTAATAAAGACCAACTGGAGAAACAAGAGATGACAGATTTAATACATATAATGCACTGTTAATTTTAGCATTTTTATATACTATAATAGTATTTATTAATACTTTGAATTTGCTTTATTTTTATATTTTGCAGTTTTCATTCAAATTAAGCTTTAGTGATTTTGATATGTGCTTGTCATTTTAATAAGTTTTCAACAAAACTGGTCCGATGGTTTAAAGACAAAAGGCAGCCGCAGAAACTAAGGCGCTGTACCTGGAAACATGAAGACCAGAAGCTGCAGGTCAAAGTAGTAGGAGGACCAGGTGGTGGGCTGGTGCTCAGACACAGAGGCGATGATGGGGATGTTGTTCTTGGCGTATGATGGATCCAGCAGAGAGTAAAAACGGCCAGTCCAAGGTGAGATTTTCCCTAATATACGCCAATACAAAAACAAACTTATTTAGAAATAATAAAAAATAATATTTAAATGACCAGAAATAAATACTTAATAAAATACAAAATCTAATTATAACATTAAAAAAAAAATACATAATATAAAATGTTTTTTTAATATTTGAATGGGAGTGTCTCCTCTCACCTGTCAGCATGAGCACTGCGCCTACAGAGAGCAGGATGATACCGACCAGCGAAATGACACTCTTGAACAACACTTCAAACTGCTGCGCGTTCAGTTTGCTCCGGAGGTAATCGACAAAGGCGTGAATCTGACACAGGCCAAACACCCCGAATGCAGCCATGTGTTCAGAGGACTGGACGGGCTACAAAAACAGAAAGAAAGAGAGAGATTCTTCATCTGTTTGGAAATTCACGTTTGGTAACTGATGTACAACTCCTTACCTGGAATCCAACAAAAGAGATCTGCATGGAGAGGACGGTGCCCAGGCAGTAGACTGTGCAGTACGCCACATAGATGCGATGAGAGAAACGGCCGGTGAGCATCAACACCAGCACGTGCAAGGGAATGAGGTTAATCAGAAACACGTAACCACCCCAGGAGGACACCTGACGCCAACACGCAAAGTTATTGTGTTATTGAGTATTTAAATAACATCATTTATTGATTTGCCGTGACAATGTATCTCAAATGTGGCTCACCATGTAAAAATATGCCAGCGCACACATGGACGACCAATAAATGGAGCCTGTTTTCACTGCTTTGATCCACATGTAGTACGTCAACAGCATGCAGAAAATGGCGATTCCTGTACATCACATACACAAAAGTAATATATATTAAATATATACATATATAAAACCAACGTAAATTTTAAATATACATTAATCATTTAAATTTTTCAGTATATTTTAAAACACAATGACATAGAAGGAACTAACTATATTATAAACACATTATTTATCCACACTACCATTCAAAAGTTTTGGGCAAGTATGATTTTTTTATCATCAAAATATTATTATTATTTTACAATTTTATAACTTAAGACATTTTCTTATTATTATCAATGTTGAAAATTTGAAAAGTTGAGATCATTTTTACAAAATTCTTTGCTTAATTGAAACTCACTTTTGAGCAATTTAATGTGTAAAGCATTTAAATAACCCTTACCATATCGATCAATTTGAGAAATTGAACACATATTTCTAAGACAAAATTCTACCTTCATTGTCATAAGAGCCTGCCACAGAACGGGAGATGTATCCAGGGACGACTGCGATCATGGCAGCAGCCAGAAGCCCTGCGCCCGCATCCTGCAACATGCAGTGTTACTTCAGTTAGGAAAGTTAGCTAGACAAATAACGAGCAGGTGTTTGTGATGGACGAGTGCTGAGGTTCATCTCACCTTGAGCTCTTTGGTGAAGTGGTAGGTGACGATAGCAGTGAAGGAGGAGAAGAGAGGGGCGAGGAACACACACACATTGCGGATGTCGATGGTGATGTGGAAGAAGTGTAGCACATGATACAGAGCCGCAGATGTGATCATCAACCCTGTAAGGAAAAAAGAAACAACATGTGGTTGCTATACTGTTAAAAGTGGTTTTAGCCTGTTGCTATAAGGTTGCTAGTCAAAGAGTCCTTACATATGGTTTATAGACCATAGGTCTCTGCCAGTTTTATCAACCGTCAAATGAAAAGGTCCAACTTTTGTACATAGCGTCAGGCCATATATTGATATAAATTGTAAAATTAGTGTCATTAACATGTACCTGGATAGATGGTGCCTCCTATAATCCTCCCAAGTGGATACCAAGCCCGATCATCGAACCAATTATGGAATTTGTAAAAGCCCTCTTCTGCCAAGAAGCGAGTGGTCCGGTAATTGAAATACCTGCCAACAACAAACAGGAAACTCATTTAAACAGGTGTTCGGATGCTGGTGCACTGCAATAATGATGTGAAAGCTGCACTTACGGATCGAACTCATGGATGACACTCTCAAAGCGAAGCACAGAGAACAGTCTGGTGGAGAACGCTGGAGGAAAATGACAAGACAGACAGATTTAGAGGACAGCTGACATACAGGGAGTCTGACTTGAAGGGACATTTATCCACTCACACAGGACAGCTGCCATGGACAGGATGAGCAGCTTCAGCAGGGTGTCCTGTTTCTCATAGGACAGACGCAGGAAGCCCAGCTTGGTCATCTTAACACACAGGAGGCAGGACTAACTCTTGATACCTGACAAAACAGACAACAACAGCACGTTGCTAATAATGGTAATACAACTTAAAACTATACATACGCTTTAGGGGAAAAAATAAAATGTTAGAGAAGTGTAGGATAGGGCTCCTTTAACAACAAACTATGTACAAGCAGTAAGCAAATTTTGGCATAAACATGATTATGCAACCCTACAATTTATTTTTGATCTGATTAAAGAGGTTTTTCAAATCAATTAAGCATCAAATATGAATTGTAGAGGGTAAAGCAGTTTAAGAAATGCATACATCTGCATAAGTGTCAACACTTTAAAAAAATCAGGAAGAGCCAGTTTGTGCACAATTCCTATATAAAACCATACTCATTAATACTTCACCACACATGTACGAGCAGATAAATCAATTCAGAGATTATCAGTATACACATATATTATGTGTTCTTCTGATAAACTAACTATTCGCGATAATAAACTATTTAAGTCTTGATTAGCTCCTTAGCTGCTAGCTAATATCACACCTATCTCACACCTTCCCAAGCTTTTTTTATTATACGTAAATGTGTTATTTAATGCACGGGAGTAAATGTAATGACAGCGAACCCGTATAGTTGCAATAAATGAGATTAGAAATTATAAATGTGCAAAATTACCAGTCTTATTCATCGGCAGTTCACTCACTCCAACCCTTCCACACTCTCACACACAACCCTCTCTGCGAATCAAGCCCCGCCCATCCACGTAGAGAGGGCGCTAATTGGCTCAGCGTCATGATTCTGTGAGAACGGCCTTCGCTGATTGGTCTTCGAGATGTCATTCAAGCGTGTCAAGACCAGTTCCGCATGGCGCTCCAGATATGACGTGTCCTAAAGGGAGAAAGACAGTCAGCACTGAGGAGTCCAATTTCAGTCCTCACAAGACTTGTATTTGGAACAATCGTTTTATTTTACATCGCAATAAGTCTCTATTTTATGAAAGTTGGTTTAAATATAATATTCTTTCTTTATTGGATATGATGGATAACCATGGTGATATTCTCAGTTACAATGATTTCTGCCTGAAACATGGATTTGTATGTCATCCTAAAGAGTTTTATACAGTTGTAAATGCCATTCCTAAAAGTATAGTATTATTGCTCAAAGGAATTCTTTCTCATTATTCTGTGACATTTTCTCTTCCGTCTCTGAGATTGGATACTTTGTCTATTAGAGATCAAAAATGTACCAACATATTTATAAGAAGTATTTTCATTAATAGACTTTATCCAAATCGACTCAGACGTCACCATATTTTTAAAGATTTTGACTCAAAGGAGTTAAAAGAAATTAGAATGAGCTACCTCTCTTTTCCAATATTCCCAAAAATAAAAGAACTTCAATTTAAAATAATGAATGATATATATCCATCGAAAGAATTCCTTAGATCAAAATTTCATATTGAGGAAAACTCTTGTCAATTCTGTGAAAGTGACATTGAAACCACTGAACATATCTTCTTCAACTGTATTCATTCAAAGCTATTTTGGTTTCATTTGAATAACAGACTGTCCTATGTCAATATCCATATTAACATTCTTAACTATAAACAAATTAAGTTTGGAGTATTTAAAAAAGATTGTATGCAACACTACTTAGTTAACAACCTTATCTGTTATGGTAAATTCTTTATTCATGAGTGTAGATTTTTGAAAAGCACCCCTTCTTTCCCTCATTTCATAAATGAACTTCGAATTATTGCTTCTTCTTTACATACACTGTCAAGTAATAAAGCTATTACAATAAATTGGTTGAAAAAATTAGCTAGTGACTCATAATATTTTGTAACCCCTTGTGCATTTATTTATCTTGATTTACTTTTTCATTTTTTATTTTTTTTTTCATCTTGATTTCTAATTTATATTTAATTATTGATGTTAATGTACAATGTATATAATGTATATTGTTTTCTGATGTCATAATTTTGTTCATTTAAAGCCTGTTTGTTTGTACATTTTTTGATTTTCATTTAAAAAAAAAAAAAAAAAAAAAAAAAAAAAGCACTGAGGAGTCCATGTGGCACTGAACTTTAAAACTTTAACTATTAAATATCATAACATGTTTAGTTGTTAGAAAAAAAATTCCCTTACACATAAGAATTTAGATCAAGAGGAAAATTAATTTTCAGGAGGTTTTATATAGGCCTACTTCTAAAGCAAAGTGTTTATTTGGGAAAGTTTGTCTGTTTTGACTTTTAGCAAACAGTTATTTGAGTTATCTCTTGTATTGTGACTAATACATAATATTATAATAAGATTATACACAATTTTAAAAAAAGTTACACATACACAATAACTGAGATTTTTTAAAAATGTTTTTCAAAGTCATCTCTTATGCTCACCAATGCTGCATTTGATGAAACATTCAGCAAAAACAGTAATATTGTGAAATATTACCATTTAAAATATGTTTTCTGTTTGAATATATTTTAAAATGTAATTTATTTCTGTAATAGCAAAGCTGAATTTCAAGTAGCTATTACTCAGTCTTCAGTGTCACATAATCCTTCAGAAATCATTCTAATATGCTAATTTGGTCCTATATATTAAAATACATAACTAAAAAAAAAAAAAAAACGAGTTACAGTAAAATAACATTTTGTAAAATGCATACCAACTAAGGTTTCCTAAATTATGTATCTTCAATGCAATGTAAGCCGTTTTGGATAAAAACACCTGCCAAATGCATAAATGTAAATTGCAAAAAAAATAAGAGCACTCTGTATAAATACTGTACACAGACCAAGTTTATTGAAATGTAATACTTTTACAAAAATGTCACTCACAAATTTCCATCTGTAGGTGTAACACTATTGACGATAATTACAACCCTTTTTAAAAATACACACCACCCACCCCCCACGGACACAATGACATAATATATGCTTCAGTTTCAAATGTTTCAAAACAGGTTCCAGGTACTGAACACCAGGAACACACATCACAGTAGACATCCACTTGACATGCCAGCATTCATTGGAAACTGGATCCGTGATCATTTAAAGAACAGTTTCACACGTGTCACACAGTTTGGCAGTGTCACCTGACAGCAGCAGATTAATAAAGCTTGTGCATACTGTTGGAAATCCTCCCCAATCCATTACAGATGACACTGGATCATGCTGACATGGTATTCCCAAAATAAAAACACATAAAACAAACCAAATAAAAGCAGCTCCCTTTTTGAGTTTTACATTGTTACTTCTAGAACAGTTCAGGGGAAAAAAAAAAAAAAAAAAAAAATCCTGCCATCATTTACTCGTTCCTAACATGATTTTCTTCTAAGGAAGACAAAAGAAGAAATTTCTAAGAATACCCACACTGCTGTTTTTCATAAAATATAAGGAAAGAGGAACTTGAGCGGCATTAACATTCTGCAAAATCTCTACTTTTGTGTTCCACAGATGAAAGAAACCATGAGGGCGAATAAATGAGTTTCAGCCAAACTATTCTATTAAGATGATGTGTAGTCAAAGCGTCTAGCAGACAGACAACTCGCAACATTTTAGGTCAAGAAACATCCCTTGCATAAAGAGGCCTTTCAATTTGATTGTTTTTCAGTCTAGTCCAGATTCCAGTGCAGAAAAACAAACCACTGGGGCCTTTTTCTACTCATCCATTCCTTAAGTCATTAGCTGAAGCATCTCATAGAGCTTAGTGTTAACTGAGAAACAAACTGTCATGTGTCTGGGCCTCACAAGGCAGAAAAAGCCATTCCATAAAATTAAAAAGAAGGCCATAAACAGATAAAACGACTCGAGATAGAAACTACAGGGCCTAAAAGAGGAGAGAAGCCAGTTCACAGAAAATGTGCACGCTGAGGTCTTTGTGCTGTCTCTACAAATCACCCAAATGGCACATAATGGGTACAAAAATAGTCCAACAAAAATCACACAGAGAATCATGACCTTGTGTATCGGCACAGGGCGATCCAGTCCCAAACACCGGCCAATCACATTACTAACCCGTCCCATTCATCCCTCAGAAGAACAGAAATTTTTCCCATCCACCTGACTCTTTCAAACCGAACCGAATTGGGAATCCTGAAAGAGGTCACTGGGGGGGCATAGGTCGCTGGCGCGTCGGGGACACATGAGGCGAGCGCAGCTTCTCTGTGGACGTGGAGGTCGTGAGGGAGCTCTGCAGGTGCACCGTCTTGTGGAACAGTTTGTTACTGATGAGGACGACCAGGGAAAAGAGGCGGAGCTGGAAGTGGCTGCGATGTTGGAAAAAACAGCAATGTTATCAGCAATAAAAAATCTCCTTTTTAGTAAGTTTTACGTAAAACAAAACAAACAAAAACACACAACACTTACTAGAGTTTGACTGGGGTCTTCGCTTCGTTAGCGCTGATGATGAAGAGCGGGAAGAGAATGGAGAACAAACAGCCGCTGGAGGAAAGAGTACAAGATTCAGTAGTCGCACAGAATTATACTGGAATACAACATGCCTAGGAAAACACTAGGAATGTCTCAGTTTGAGATTAAAATAAAAAAAAAAAGTTAACATTTATTCACCCTCATGTCGATCCAAAACTGACTTTCTTTAGTGGAACACCAAAGAAGATATTTTGAAAAATTGTTAACTAACCAGTTTTGGTTCCCAACATTTTCCCTTTTTAAAAAAACAAAAACAAAAAAAACAAAACAAAAAAACAACACATTTTTCAAAATATCTTCTTATGTGTTCAGCGGAAGGAGGAACGGGTTTGAAATGACATGAGAGCAAGTAGATGACAATTTTCATTGTCATTTTCATCCATTTTCATTCTCTTTAATCACAATCAGACCAATCAGTCCAAAAAGAATCTGATTGTACCTTATGATGTAAGACGAGGGCAGCGCAGTCAGTAGTGCCATGGGCAAACCGAAGCCAAAGTAATACGGCCAGTTTCTCTCAATGTTTGACAGCCTTTGGTGCATTTCAATCCCTTCAGAAGAGATACAATGTCAATCAGCAAAAGTTTAGAGTGGATACTCTGATCGTTTATCACTCTGATTGATTAGAGGAGTCGCATGCTTACCGTGATTAAACCAGCAATATTCAAAGCAGTAAAGTGAGTAGAGCAGAGACATGTGCAGGAGACTGACCAGCTGACCAATAGCATCAATGGGGAAGAGACTCACAATCCATCCCTAAGAAACAACAGACATAAAAAGCATGTTTTAAAAAAAAAAAAAGAGAGATGAACAAGCTGTGTGGAGATGCATAGATTTCAACCATCTTCTACCTGAATGAGGAAGAGGGCCTGGAGCAAAAGATTGAAGAGCATGTCTGCAATGATCTTGCTGACGCTGGGAAAAGGCTGAGCTTTACGTCCAGACACTTCAAACACCAGATCAGCAATGTCCTGCCCAGCAAAACAGAACAAAATGTACAACTTTATATTTCAAATATTACAAAACAGATACGTATATATGTAGCCTATGTGGTTCTTGAGCACCAAATCAACATTTAAGAATGATTTATGAAAGATCATGTGACACTGAAGACAGGCATAATGGCTGCTAAAAATTCAGCTATAACATCACAAGAACAAATGGTATTTTAAAATATTAAATAGAAAACAGTTATTTAAACCCGTAATAAAATTTCACAAGAATTTTGCTTTGACTATTTTTGATCAAATAAATGCAGCCTTGGTGAGCATAAGAGACTTGTGTCAAACATTAAAAAAAAAAAAAAAAAAAAAAATCTTAACCCCAAACTTTTGTATGGTACTAGTGTACACAAAGACTTGAAACTGGGCATGCTGATGAGTTTACCACTATGAAGTCCTGCCTAACTCAATAAGCATAGTAAAATCACTGTAAATAATGTCTGATTGTGTGTGGGTGTTCTTTTTTTGCTCTAATAAAACTGCTTAATTACAAGAATGCTGATTTCACGATCAAACCAGCAAGCCACTCATATGTTACAAAAAAAGTCTCACCTGGAACCAAATGGCATTGACTATCTTGCTAAGCACAAAGAGAGGCAGAACCCAGAGAGCACTGAATACAGATGTCAGGACAAACTCCAGCCAGGACCACACGTTACCATGCAGCGAAGGGTCACCTGAAACCAGATCAGCAGGACAAGCATAAATACAAAGACATCTCTGGACTATATGACATGAAAGTTCCTTAAAAGCACCACATACCTATGATTCTAGCAGTGAGGGACTGCAGCAATGGGATAAACACTCGATAAAACAGGAACAGGCTTAGCTGTGAGAGAAAACAAATGGGATTTTTTAATATAATACTTCAGCCAATGCATAGTTGGCCAATGAGAGACTGAGAAACGTACCCAAAATACGCCTCCATTCCAGGCACAGCACTGAAAAATTCGATTTGCTAGTTTTGGTTCACTGTTAAAAGAAAGAAGCAAAGAAACATATGTTATCAGGACTGGTAGAATTGTAATAAACTGAATAAACGAATTCGAATGGCATTGATACCTATCCTGTTTCCGTTCCTGTTTCCGTTCCTCGCTCTGAGCCCGTCTCATCGCCAGGGCCCCGCTCGTTCTGCGCCTCCTCTGCTCCTCCCTCTTCTGCTGAATCCGAGCATCGAGTTTGGAGATCGTTCCAATGCCTAGGATAGAGTCCTTGATTCCCTAAATTGAAACAGGAAGATTGCCATTTAGATTGAGGCCTGTGTGTGTGAATGTCAAAAATTGACTGAATACAGAAAATACATTTTAAAAAATAATTTATTCCTGTGATACAAAGCCGAATTTTCAACATAATTACTCCAGTCTTCAGTGTCACATGATCCTTCAGAAATCATTCTAATATTTGCATTAAAAATATTAAAAAGCAAGCTTGTGTTTCCAACTAGGACCCAACACCAAGAACTTACAGATGTTGATGTTATTTCAAGTCATAAGACATTAAAACATAAGGTTTATTAGATGTAAAATTAGGTTCTGACCGTCGCAACATTGCGGACAAACGCTCTGACACTGTCCGTCATCTCCAGACCGGCTGCGGAGTCATCAACTGCAGAAGGGACAGGCAGCGGCCAGACACGCTCTCATGACAGGAGCACACGCCTGCAAACTGTCCAGAGAAAGACTACTCTTTATATCTAAGGCTTCATAACTTTTCCATGCTTTAATTTCAGCGTTAAGCCATTTGATCCAGCAGCTTTGAGGGAAAAAAAAAAAAAACAACAAAAAAAAAAAAACAACCACACTGAAAAACATTAGTCATGAACTGAAAGAAAAGAATAAATTAATGTCTTCAATTTTATTAGAGGGAACTTAGAGGCCCACAACTGAACTGAAATGACATGACATGTACATGCCCTAATGGCACTCCATGTGACCATGATCAAGGCCAAGGGTCACCTATATAATAATCCTTTTTTGCAAGATATTTTGATCAGAACTAAAGCTTGGTTTAGAAAAAAAAAAAAAAAAAACCAACAACTATATCTCCGAAAGGCCGCATGATATTTCAGGCCAAATAAGATTATCATCAAAAAACATTGTCACGAAGCAGTTAGATGGACCAGTTCTCTAGTAAACAACAAAACCAGCAGCATTAGCCAGTAGATCATTAGCTGAGCAGCTAACTGCAGCAGAAATCAACTTTAGCAGATATTATCGGACACCTATAACCATAGAAAACATGTCAACACATCAATCTAGCTCATCGTACCTCATGTGCCTATTTAGGCTGAAATCTTCTCTTCACCTGAAGCCTTGAAGTTTCACTCTGTTTTCGCAAGCTCTCAACAAAACAGCATCAGGCCAGTGCAGCAGCTGCGCATGCGCGGTGTGGACTGACACATGACGGGATTTGTAGTTTTTAGACCGCGCTGACTGACAGGAACTACACCGCAGATACCTAAGCGACGCTTTCTGTTTGTTCAGAAAGTTGCCGCTTAAATGTCACTGGCTTTTACTAGACACTGTTGGGCACTTTATTTCAGAATATATTTGAAATATTTCAAAGCTCTTAAATAAGGAAAACATGGCTGTTTTCAGTATAAGAAACAATCATAGGAGGCGATATGTTATTCTGTTTTTGAGTCTCGCCTGCTTTATTATATACCGACACTTCAGGTAAGGCAAAATTTCTTCCAAGTTAAAAAGTCTTTAATATTTAATCTTTTATATTCGAAATCTTTTGCATGCAGCTGCACAGAAGGAATAGACATAAATACGTAATTGACTATTCGTCTCAGCATTAGCAGGGGTTTTGAATTATTTAGTTACACTCAGTTTTAATATGTCCTTGTTAAACTGCATTTGTATGTTTAAGTAACGTTACTGAGAAATATTAATTACCAACATGTAGCCTACTTTCTATATGGTTAGGGTGAGTATTAGGTTTACGAGCAGTTGATGTAGGCTAATGTAGCATAAATAACTGTTACTTACTACCGTAGTATGTAGGCCTACATGTAAAATAAAAATGTTACCAATATTTACAGGAAACATTTAGTTTTTAACTTCTTTGTAACTGTGCTTCTTGACGAATTATTCATTCAGTTATTCATTTTGAATGCTTTATTAAAATGGCAATAATCAATTTCAAAGTAATTCACCGTGCTTCTTTACGAATTCCAACTTTCATTTATTTACGATAAATGCTTTGTCAAAATGGTATTAGTCAGTTTCAGAATAACTTACTGTGCTTTACTAGTTTCAACTTTCAATTATGTTTGTTAAATGCATTAGTTAACTGTCTGATTTCAACTTTCAAGTATGTATTTGTTCATTTGTTAAATATAACTATTAAAATGGCAATAACCAATTTCAAAATAGTTGTATACTGTGCTTTCTTTTGAGAATTTCTTTAAATCTGATTTAAAATGATTAAATTAAGAATTAATATTGATGGAAAAAATAACTTCAAAATAATTAACTGTGCCTCCTAAATTCCAACTTTCATGTATTTGTTTGTTCAGTGATTTAACTATTGAAATGTTGATGTAAACTTCCTGAGGAAAATGTTTTATCTTGTTTCTCTTGTTGTGTGTCCAGAGGTCCAACTGGAAAGATAAAGATAAATCGATCAATGGGTCTGAGGGTGAATTCTTCCCAGTTCACTCTGGGAGGAAAGCCCTTTCGTATTCTGGGGGGCTCTTTACACTACTTCCGCTTGCCCCGAGCTTACTGGAAGGATCGGATGGTGAAAATGAAAGCCTGTGGTCTTAACACTCTCACTGTGTAGGTCTGAAATGGACAATCACAGTCAATGATATTGAGAAGCATTCAGTAATCAGACGGTGTTTGTCTTGCAGTGACGTGCCATGGTCTCTCCATCAGCCAGAGCAAGGAGAACTACGTTTCCAGGGAGGCCTTGACATAGAGTAAGAAATCCTCCCTATCCTTTCCCTAATTCCCACATGTGAGAACATTAGCGCTATATCTGCTCAGAGATGAGATCCTTCCAGGATCAAAATACACAATTTAATGCCTTGCCGGTCCTCTGACAATACTGTCGTTCTGCTGTTGTCAAGAGGGACTTTGTTCTCATTCTTGTTTCATCTCGGTCTGCATCATTATCTGGGCTCTGCACAGCACTGGGAATACATCATTAATGTAGATCCTTGCTCTTCCATAACAACACAACCCTCCAACTGGAGAATGAGACTAATATCACTGCAAAATTTAAAGATCTTTTAAAATCGGTGTGAGGTCTGAAGCTGTAAATGGCGTGATAGAAATTCTAAAAGGTCATGTGATCAAGTGGTTACAGAAAATATTGTTAAATGCTTAAATTATTAAATGACAATAATTCAGTTCTAAATTAATTATGCTTCTTTATAAATTCCAACTTTCAAGCTTTTACTTTATTTTTTGTTAAATACTTTATTAAAATTATAATCAATTTAAGTAGTTAACTCTGCTTTTTTTAAACTTTCAAATATTTAGATAAAATGACAATTTCTAAAAAAAAAAAAGTTTCCATGGATGGTAAAGGTTCTTTGTGGAACCATTGATGCACAAGTAAATGCACTCTTAAAAATGAAGGTTCTGTATTGGCAAGATATTCATTCAATATTTGTATAATTAAATTTTTATTTTGTTAAATGCTTTATTCAAACAGCAACAATTAATTTCTAAATAACTTACTGTGTTTCTTAAATATTTGAAAGTTGGAATTTGTAATTTTAGCTGTTCATTTGATACTTTATTTCTAATTCTGGGACTTCTATCTGATCATTTTTAGGCATCTAATTTTTTTTCCCCCCCATCCATTTCACAGAAGTTTCCTTCACTTGGCTGCAGAGGTGGGACTCTGGGTAATTTTACGTCCAGGCCCATACATAGGCTCTGACCTTGACCTTGGAGGACTTCCCAGGTGATTTCTGCCATTAAATGAAATATAAACAGCTCTGTAGCATAACTTAAGTCGTATCCTGCAAATTCCAGAGAAAATGTGATTAAAAACTGTGAGGCAGCAAGCAAAGGCAGCATTTGAGCAAACCAAAATGATGTGCCACACTTTGTGGTAATGCATGTCATGAGGGGATTATATTTAAAAAAAAAAAAAAAAAAAAAAAACCTGTTGTTACAGAGAGCTACAGTTAGATATCCGGTGTGTTTTCACACTGGGTAAAACTTTATTTTGGTAGTCCACTTTAGACATTCTGCTAACTTTTGAAACTACATATGAATTACCAGTCGTTAGAGTATTAATAGTCTGTCTGCTTAACATTTGCTTACAGATGGTCCTCCAACAGACATTCTACTAAGCAGTCTTTACAAGTATATGTCAACTTATTCCACTAACCTTAACTTACCAGTCTATTAATATTCTAATGACAGTTAGTTGCAAGCAGAATGTCTAAAGTGGACTATCAATGTGAAGTGTTACATCACACAGAAAGAAATTCTCTACTTCTATCACCACAAACAAACCACTTCCCTCTACAGCTGGCTTTTGCGTGACAGAGAGATGCTGCTGCGAACCACTTACCCAGGATTCATAGCGGCTGTAAACATGTACTTCGATAAGCTAATTCCAAAAGTGGTGCCTTTCCAGGTATTATTCTTTTTGAAACAAGTGCTAATAAACGTACTGAGTGATCTTTGATGTTGGCCTTGTATGATGTCAGTTTAAGAAAGGTGGGCCTATCATTGCCGTTCAAGTGGAGAACAAATATGGATCACATGCAAGAGATGGAAACTACATGTCATTTATCAAAGAGGTACAGTATGAATGAACATTTCAAACTCGGATGTCATGAGTTCTCGATTTTAATTCAGTTTCTTCCAGGCTCTCCAAGAAAGAGGCATCAGTGAAGTTCTCCTAACATCAGACGACCATGAGGGTCTAAAATATGGTGGCGTCCAAGGAGGTACAAACAAAATATAACTAATTCAAAAGTGATTTGCTGTAACATTAAGTTTGGGGTCAGTATATTTAAATGATCCTTCAAAAAAAAAAAAAAAAAAAGAATCCAATTTAAAACGCCACATGACCAATCACTGCAATACGTATACACATTGTAGGAAACTTACCTCGAAGCAGAGACCAGGAAACGTTGGGATATCCTTCAAGCAGAAGTTACTCTTTATTGAGAGCTCGCTGTGCGTCGCTGCAGTAATCCAAGTCTAACTAAGGCTGGGTTACGTTGTAGTTTATATGCACATTTAGGGAACAGTGCTTAGGAATGGGGACAAAGCACCTGGGTGACGACCTTAAAACAAAAGCATACAAATGAAGTATTCAGGTATAGCAACTTGCCCCATTTAACCAGTCCTAATCCAATCAGCATAACTACTCAGACTGGGGCAGGGGCACCAAGAGCCATTACAAACAAAAGGGTGAGAGTCTCCATCATCTGGCTCATTTGACTTACAATAAGAGAACAGGAACTGGCAGGACCCTCTTGCTACAAACTTTAACAGAATCGTTCAATGTATTTCACATTATAATTACTGGTGGCACAAACAGTGATCAACGAGTGCCAAAGAAGAGCAGTTGGGGAGATATTGTTACAGAGTTGGATGAAGAAAAACAAATCTGCATTGATTTGGCACACAAAGGTAATAAGATCACTGATTTACATGAACAGTAATGCTAAGAACCACAATGATCAGAAACATAGTATGCCTTATTCAGTTTAACAAATTCTGTATTTAAGGTCTCAATGGTTGCTGCTGTCCTGCTGTTTCCACTTTGCCTTGAGAGTCTGAGATCTCTATGTCATCAGTGAGGTGAGTGTATTTGGAACGGTGTATCCATAATACTTAAATTATAATTTCTTCTTTCAACTCCTTCTCCTGGTTATGATTTCTTCTAAACATTTGTTCATGGGGTTATTCTGTGGAACTGTTTGTGTCCATGCAGGTTCCACAGTAACAGCAGCAAGAATGAATAAAGGGAATATTGTGTTCTGCTGCAGGGGGGGGAAAAAAAAAAAAAAAAAAAAAAAAAAAAAAAAAAATTTGGTTGAAACAACATCAGGGAGAGTAAATGACGACAAAATAGCCCTTTAATGGGTCATATACTTTTGATTACAATTGTTATATTTACAATTCATTTTTTCTCACTGACGTCAACTTATAATATTAGTAAGGGATTCTTGCAACCAAAACGCTCATAATGTAGTTTTTCATGACTACTTGCCACCCTCTCTATTATCTTTATTATGTTGATAGAGTTTACACTGCCTCAGCTTTCTTTTCAAAGCCTCTATTACATTGACAGGTTCAAAAATAGTCAAAGACTTATTACTGACTCATTTTTTAATCTTAATTAAAAAAATAAATTTCACTTTAACTACTAATAAATATTGTTATAGTATAACATTATTTTCTCCTTGTTTAGGAACCACATACACCCAACACTGTGCTGTTTATAAAGGGACGTGCCTTGGATGCAGAGTCTCTTTTAGAAATAATGATGGAAGGGGAGGAGGAGATCTGAGAAGTAGACGATGTGAACACGGTTCTACACTTCATTTTCAACACTGAATATGCTTCAAAGTTGAGAGACACCCTGACATTCATTGAAAACTGTTTAATGTATCAATGCCAAAACCAGTATGCCAGCCACAATGCATTCATTTTTTTGATTAAATGTATATGTATATAAATGCATGATGTTGATTATTTGTGTGTTTGTTTGTAATACATATGTATTAAACAGTTTATGGACAATCGCGGTGTTCTGTCTATATAGTGAAATTGGATTAGTAACGTATAACAAACAACAACAACAACGTTATTGCATCTAGAAAAAGGTTCAAAAAGGAACTCATGAGGGTCATTAATGCACCTTTAAGTGAAGGTTCCAATTAGAACCTTTTCAAAAAGGTTCAAAAATGAACCTTTAAGGTTCCCCCACAGTTGCAATCTCCAGGAACCTCAAAAGGTTCATTTTTGAACCTTTTCTTCTAAGAGTGTAGGTTTTCAGGTGGTTGTAAGGACATAGGATCAGTAGATATAAGACGGATTCTTAAATTCGTAATCCCACAACATTACCAATCAATATCAGTGATGTAACACATTAGACATGCCTCTTTGCATAGAAAGAGATACATATACCATAAAAACATGAATAAGGATTAATAATAATTTTGATTGGTAATGATTTGTCTACGTATCTCAGTGATAGGTCATGTGTCATTTTAAATTGAATTGTTGGAACTGATTTTATATGCCTGATGAAGGTCATGGACCGAAATGTTGTTAGTTAATAGATATTGATACATTTGAAGTTGACCTTTTTTGGTTGTTTCTCCTACGCACCTATCAGTTACTTACAGGTGTGTGTGATTGTTAAATTATCCTTCAGAAATCATTCTAATATGCTGATTTGCTGCTTAAACATTTTTTAATATCAATATTGAAAACAGTTGTGCTGCTTAATATTTTGGAAAAATGAGATACTTTTTTTTTTTTTTTTTCCCCCCCTTTCCTTTTTTCACTTTTGATCAATGTAATGAATCATTGGTGAATAAAATATTCATTTCTTACACACAAAAAATTACTGATGCCAAACTTTGGAACAGTAGATTAGATATTAACAATAAAAGTGATTGCTTTCAAAAATATTCTTTCCTCCATCACAGCTTTAAGAACTCTAAATCTACAGAAAATGAATCATGACGACATCAAATATCTGGAAACAGTACAGGTAGATATTTTAGTGTCTGTTTTATAAATAAGTGTTATATGAAACATTTAACATTACTTTAATCATGCATAAAGCCCAACAGTCCTGTGCTGGTGATGGAGCTCTGGACGGGAAGGTCTGATGGATGGGGCGGTTTACACCATAGTTTACCTGCAGAGGGTAAGATGTCATATGACACAATAATAAAAAAATAAAACTAAAATCATATTTTAATATTTTTAAGTGAACAAATTCTTCATTTGTTTTATTATACTTTTTATTAGTTTAAATGTTTTAAAAAGCCCTTGACAAATTGCCTTTTAACATGATGAACAAAAGGCCAAAGCACTGATGTGAAATTTCCTTTCTAATATAGACTTGGTTGCCGTGGTAAGAGAGATACTGAGACGGGGAATGTCCATCAACCTGTACATGTTCCACGGAGGGACAAACTTTGGCTTCATGAATGGAGCATTGGCCAACCCATCTTACAAAGCTCTGGTTACAAGCTATGGTTTGTGTTAAGGCCCGTTCACACGATAAAGATGTAGTTCTAAAAATCGTTCTCAGTATTAAAGAATAGCAGAGTCCACACCACTTCTATAATGATAAAGGCACAGAGAAACGATATTGTTGGAATTACTTTTTTTCCAGCTGATGAACGATACAAACATTGACCAATCAGAATCCATCCCGCTATAACAAGTGCGAGAATTTAAAGCAGCAAACGAGCGTGCACTTAGAATAAAAAGACAATATCATAAAAAAGTATCTTCTTTTTATGTTTCACATGAAAAAGGAAGTCAGGTTTGGAACAACATGCAGTTGAGGGTGATGATTACGATCGTCATTTTTGGTGAACTAATGTTGTACATCACAATATGGCCAGTGTGTGGCGCTATCAAGTAAAGCACAAGCATTTCATGTAGGACTGAAAAAGCAGCAGAACAGTGTTGTATCTGAAAACACATAAGCCTTTCTTTCTCTCTTTTAGATTATGATGCTCCTCTGTCAGAAGCAGGAGATTACACACCAAAGTACCATCTTCTCAGAGATCTTCTCAGCAATTTCAACAGTATGTGATCCCATCCTTTAAGTAATATGTCAACCAAAAATGAAAATGCTAAAAATGTACTCACCCTCCAGCCATCCAAGTTTGTTTCTTTGTCAGAACTGATTTGGTGAAATTTAGCATTACATCACTTGGTCACCAATTGAAGTGAATGGGTGCCGTCAGAATGAGAGTCCAAACAGCTGATAAAAACATCACAATAATCCAACAATGTGAAGTAAAAAGGTGCATGTTTGTAAGAAACAAATCCATCATTAATGTTGTTGTTGTTTTTTTTTAACTACTGCAGGGGTGTCAAACTCAGTTCCTGGAGGGCCACAGCCTTGCAGAGTTTTGTTCCAACATACAAGCCATCTAGTTTTCAAATAAACCTGAATGACTTAATTAGCTGGATCAGATGTGTTTAATTAGGGTTGCATCTAAACCAGCGGTGGGGAACCTTGATCCTGGAGGGCCACTCTCCTGCAGAATTTAGCTCCAACCCTGAAAAAAAAAATAACTAACTGCATCCTGAAGACCTTGATTAGCTGGTTCAGCTGTGTTTGATTAGGGTTGGAGCTAAACTCTGCAGGGACACCGGCCCTCCAGGATCAACGTTCGCCACCCCTGATCTAAACTCTGTAGGGCTCCGGTCCTCCAGGAACTGAGTTTGAGACTCCTGAACTACTGCTTCTGGACAAAATACCTGGACATAATCCATAATAATGCTTCTTCCTCCAATGCAAAAGTCCATCCCCTGTTGTCCTCTCACATCAAAATCCACCAACATATTTGTTTAGAATGGTTTTCAACTGTTTTCACATGTAAATGGTGCTAGTTCTGTACATATTTCTCTCCTGATGCTAAGACAACTTTTATACTGGAGAAAGCAATATTAGAGAAACAATGGTTTGAAGTTTAAAACATCTTAAAGACATCATTGTTTCTTACAAACACGCAGATTTTTGCACCTCAAGCTATCCATCTTGGGATTCTTTCAACATTTTAGATGCTGTACAACATATTATCGGTCAATATTATTTTTCTCATGCCCATGTAGCCTTTTTGAGAAGTTACTACATTGTGTCTAGAAATAACATGCTCACGTGTTTTCTGAGCTGTGCTGATTTCTGTGATGCTCTTCAGGTGAAATCCTCCCTGAGATGCCTGGTCTTCGCTGGAAAGAAGAATATGAGGTGGCCATATTGTTCCAGCACCTGTCTCTGTGGGACGCTCTGCCACACACACATGAGGTAAGAAGTCTTGACCCTGACTTATCCTGAGAAACAGAAATATTTACTCAAAATCCAACTTCTTTACCTTCAAGCCTTTCAAATCCCAATTCCCGGTCAATATGGAGAATCTGCCTGTGAATAATGGTAACGGCCAGGCGTATGGATACACCCTCTATGAGACAACCATCATCAGAGGAGGCTCTTTAAAATCAGGACGCAACATCCAAGACAGAGCCCTGGTTAGTGCTGATAAACAGTCAAGCTGTGCTGTTGTATATGAATATGCATCTGCTCTAATTTCATTTTAATCTGGATTTTCCCCCTAGGTTTTTGTGAACCAAAGTTTCATTGGCATTTTTCACCACAGAAATGTAGAATTAGCTGTTCCTGATGGAAAGGTATGATTTTATTTTTTTTATTCTTATACTTGTTCTGTTAACAGTGAGTTGGTCTGTTAAAAAACATTATCTTATAATTGTAAGATCTTGTAATTATATCTATCCCATTTTCTATCTATTAATATAATTTATAAAAACATAAACTCTACAGTTCAAATGCTTAGGGTCAGTAAGATTTTTCTTTGAAAGAAAATTAATACTTTAACCCATTTAGGCCTAAAACGCCTTAAACGTCTTAAAGGTAAACACACACAGATGTGTGATCAGGTTTTAATGGGCTAATCTAGCAAGGAAACATTAAATTGATCAAAAGTGACAGTAAAGACATTTATAATCTTTCACCAGAGAATCCTGAAAAAAAGTATCACGGTTTCCACAAAAATAAGCAGCACAGCTGTTTTCAAAATTGAAATTGTTACTTAAGCAGCAAGTCAGCATATTAGAATGATTTCTGAAGGATCATGTGACACTGAAGACTGTAGAAATGATGCTGAAAATTCAGCTTTATCACAGGAATAAATTATTTTCCATTTGAATAGATTTTAAAATGTAGTTATTATTACTGTTTTTACTGTATTTTTGATCAAATAAATGAACTGACTATTGATTATCTGTAGGAGAAACGTACTTTGAGTCTGCTGGTGGAGAACTGTGGCCGTGTGCATTACAGTAAAGACATGGACAACCAGCGCAAAGGTACAGTTAATGACCTTCAATGCTTTGTGTTTTAAGATGTCACGGTCTCTCTGAAACATTATAACTATCATCAACCTATTCAAAATCTGTTTTCAGGTATTGTTGGGAACATTTTATTAAATCATGCACCTCTTAGAGACTTCACAATATATAGCCTTGATATGACTCCTGACTTTATTGACAGGTGAGTAAAATCTTACTATGTGACAGGCCATAAAAGATCCAAAAAAAACACCTTAATAATCATCAATGCTTTGATTTTAGCTTGTACAGGGCACCTTGGAAGTCCGTCCCTAACAAACCAAGCTTCCCAGGATTTTTCCAGGGAAGGTTATTCGTGAACGGATATCCCAGCGACACTTTCATCAAGCTGCCAGTGAGTTTAATGAATTAAGACGAGATTTAAATGCTTAAAGTAATAGTTTGCCCAAATATGAAAATTTGCTGAAAATGTACTCACCCTCAGACCATTCAATATGTAGATGAGTTTTGTTTCTTTATCAAAACGGATTTGGAGAAATTTAGCATTACATCACTTGCTCACCAATGGATGCTCTACAGTGAATGGGTGCCGTCAGAGTGAGAGTCCAAACAGCTGATAAAAACATCACAATAATCCACACCACTCCAGTCCTTGTGAAGTGAAAAGCTGCAAGTTTGTAAAAAACAATTCCATCATTAAGATGTTTTAACTTTCAACCGTTGCTTCTGGCCAAAATACGAATTTATAATCCAAAATAACACTTCCTCCAGTGAAAACATTCATCCCCTGTTGTCATCTCACATCAAAATCCACCAACATATTTGTGTAGAACGGTTTTGGACTGTTTTCACTTAGAAATTGTGTTTGCTTTTGGTATTTTACCCAAAAGCAATAGCTTGAAATTTAAAACATCTTAATGATGAATTTATTACAATATGCAGCTTTTTGGTTTACAACGTGTTAATTGGTAGACTGGAGTCATGTTCTCATCAGCTGTTTGGAATCTCATTCTGACGGCACCCATTCACTGCAGAGGATCCACTGGTGAGAAAGTGATGTAACACTAAATTTCTCCAAATCTGTTCCAATGAAGAAACAAACTCATCTACATCTTTAATGGCCTGAGAGTAAATTTTCAGCTAATTTTAATTTTAGGGTGAACTATTCTTTAAAATTTGGTTTGAAATTTTAAAGATTATGATGTCCCCATGCAGGGTTGGAGTAAGGGTGTAGTCTTCATTAATGGCCAAAACATTGGACGGTACTGGGATGCTGGACCACAGCAAGCTCTGTTTCTACCAGGACCCTTCCTCAACAGTGGAATGAACCAGGTCAGTTTATATATTCATTTCCATATATAAATTTATGCTATATACAATTTTATATGTTTGAAGAATTACTGCAAATATCAATGTTGAACCACTGATCTATACTAGATATTGAACCAATGTAATATTATTTAGAATCTTGAATAAAATGTTTGGAATTTTAGTGGTGGAATTTGTTTCCATGGCAACATATCAACAAAAATTCTGACCATTAACAAATTAAGGCAAGTTCTGAAAGATCTGGGGGATTTTTTATTCAACAGGTGATTGTGTTTGAAGAAGCAGAAGCGGATTTTAAAATCCAGTTTGAAGATTCTCCTGATCTGGGAATGATAGTTGACATTTAATGAACAAAATTCAAAAATGTTTTATGTAAATCAACACAAGGCTAAAGACACAGGACTGTACTATCTAATACATAATATCAAAGTGCCTGAACAAAAATGAAATGAACAAAAAGTTGTATGTCACTGTTGGATTGTTAAAAAGCATTAATAGCACATTTGTATTAATAGCATGGCTTTGAATTCCACGATATTTCTAAAATGTTTAAACATTCAACTTTTTCATGAAAAAAGTCTTGCTGGGGACTGTGTAATTTTTGTTAAATTTGTGTTCAAATGGAAAATGGTTGAGATGGACTGCCTATTATAACTCAGCTGAGGGTGTATGTTTGAATGACAGCTTTATTTATTGGCAAGACACAAGGTAGATTTATGTTTTTGATTGTCTCATCCTGTTTACTGGCTGAAATTGGTCATATTAGTGCAATTGTTTTTTTGTTTTGTTTTTATATGAAAATGTAAATATTGCACTGGCCATGTAGGCAACAGGAAGTTACTGATTTTTCTTTCAGCAATTTCCACAGGCAGCCAATTGTTTACATGAGTGCATTTACTGTAGATCCAGCGTTATCGTGTTGTTTTCCCTTTTTGCAAACACTGAGAAAGATTTTATATATACTGTATATATCTGTAAAATTGAACTTGTAGCATTGTTTATGCTACATGCATACATGATACCTCATACTGTACAGTTCAAATCAGGAAGGATCTTTTTAAACAATCAGACTTTGGCCTACATTTTATCTGGGAAACAATAAAACAGTTTTAAAAAAATCCAATCTGATTCATATCTAAGGTCAGAATATGATTTTGTGATCATGTGGCAACCACCTAGCAATCAAGCTTTCATCAAATATATCAAAACTTCAACTCAAATCAGCTTTGTAAACTTCTTTTAGAATCAGCATTTTCTAGAGCATTTACTGCAATAAATCATTTAAATCCTTTTTTAACTGAGAACTGTTCTTCAATGAGTGTCTTAAGTCTGGAATACACTGCACGACTTAAAATCTGGACAAATTTTAAAACACTACGCATTATCACTTTATCAACTTTGTAAATGGTTTCAGAAAAAACAGGACATCATACACAAAATGAGCAAAGATCACACATTAATGCAGTATTTCATTTTTACACAGAATTTTGAGCAGACACCTCGGCCGGCATGATACACCCTGAGCGACATAGATTCCTAATGAACGAGTAATAAAGTAAAGAGTTAACTAGAATAATCAAATGTCAGAAGAATAATTAGAAATAGATGATTCGAGGTCATAATAAAATGGAGTCAGATTTGAATTTAACCTAAATTTAATAACTTTGCGTGCTGAAAAGACCGAACGCACAAGAAACCTTCATCCACCATTGGATACCTTCTTTGGGCCAAGTGCGTGGACCTTACATGTGTTACCACGATGGTGTTTTGTATTTCTGTGGATGAAACTGTGCACCTAATTATTAATATTCTCAGCTTGTGGAAAAGCTATTTGAACTTTGATTCATCATGCGGCTCCCTCTTTACCACCTGTAGTTTTTTAATGATAGTTGTCAGTTTATTATAAAGGTGCCAAACAGATTTTAGTACTTTAGCATTTTGCCATTATAAGACAATGACATTTAACTGTAAATTAGTACAGTCTGTAAAATCCGTACTGTATTTTTTGCAATAAGCTTCTAGCAACTTCAGCTGCTGTTTTTTTACCATAAATTTTATAGGTTATTATTATTATTTTTTTTTTTTACAGTGTGTCAACTTTTGCCCAGTGTCTGTAGACTGGCTGCAACTTTCAACATGTGTCGACTCCTCCAGACTGCAAAAATCTGGGCAAAAGTCATGTAGTGTATTCCAGCCTTAAGTCAAATACTTCAGTGTGTCTCTGATTGTTTACATTCAATGCTGTAAACAATGTTTTATTTTTGTTCCAGATACTTAGGCTCTGTTCAACTTCAAAAACAGCATGAAAGCAGTTCATCATACTTCCATGCTGCCATTCGTGAATCCTTTTTTTCCTTCATAAATAAGCAAGGGTCTTTCTGTCCGGGTGTGCCAAACCAGTATCTGGGGGGAAAAAAAAAAAAAAAAAAAAAAGAGACAAAGAACACATTTTTCTGTTTACATTGACAAGCCTTTTGATTTCCAGCCAGGGTATGAAGATTCACATTCACAACTGACCTTTGTGCAGTTAGCGGCTTTGGGTTCCAGGTCACTGAGGGTGACCAGATCCTGTAGCAGACTACTTTCCTGGTATCCACCTTTTACCCCTTTTAACTTAAAGTAGGCTTGAGGTTTGCTGAGGATGAGCTGAAGGTTCACGGCAAACCCAGCCATGTCGATGGCGAAAGGTCGATGAGGGTCAAACACCGTCCTCCAGCCAAACACTTTGCCATGAGAGTTGATTTTGGGCGATTCATACCGGAGACCTCCGACGAAGGCGACCGGCCAGACTGAGGCTTTATGAGTCCAACGCATCTGCGGTATGAGGAAGATGGAATCGGTTAAGCGTAAGGACACTATGAACGGTGGACCAAACGTACCGTACCTCCTCAAACAGCTCTAAGCTGTAAGTATTGTCATCATCTGCAAAATACACAACTCCTTTATGACTGGAGTTTGGGTTGATGTTCTCCCTGAGCCAGCGGAGAGCCAGGTTCCTCTGCATGGTGCCTCGTGGGATACGTACATTTCTGGGCTTCTTTTGTGTCTTGAGATTCTCAGGCGTCTCTACGTTCAAGTGGGTGTAATTCAGTCCAGTGTTCTCCAACAGTCTGGACACCATTTCTGTCTTCTGAGCCGAGTCCTCCACCACCAGCCAGTGGAGGTTGGGGACGTGTAGGAAGGTGTTAGTGAGGCGGGTCAACTCGGCCTTCTGGACGGGTCTACTGTAGGTTGGAGTTATTACGTGAAGAGTTGGCAGTGTGTCAGACCAGGGTGGAGGTCGCTGGTGGATGTACCTCATCTGGTTGGCCTTAGTGATGCGCTTGTTCTCTGTGACACAGGACTCATGAAGTTGAAAGCCTCTTTGGTGAGCTTTACTGGCCCTAGTTCTGTTATCTGTCCATCAACAAAAAATTTTTTAATTAATTCTGCAAGAGTTTAGAGCAGGGACAAATGATGATATATGGGTACCATGTTGGTTTGTGCATATTGGATATCAAGAACTTATTTTTGTGATGCATCGAGTGTCATAGTACAAGGCACTTGCCATTATCGCACAAAACTGGCATTCTGTATTGACGTGCAAGTCATTTGATTGCACTAAAGAAGTGAACAAATGTGAGTGAGCAGTACTTACAAATTCCAAAAAAAATAAAAAAAATAACCCACTTCATAAGTATAATGCACTAACAGTTGTGAGCTAATATTTTAAATGTGACCACATTGCTACTACTAAAATTGTCAGTGAGCAGTACTTGCAAATTCCAAAATTATGTATACTATGTTTCATAGTATATTGCACTAATGTTTGTGAGCTAAATGTGACTACATTGCCACTACCGTACAGAGAATACCATGCATAACTTTTATTGAATGAAGTTGGCCCTCATCCACTAAAATATTATTATATCTATATA
>JAFVLL020026051.1:99941-118340 GCA_021397915.2 Tor tambroides
ATTTTTGATTAGTAATATGCATTGCTAAGAACTTCATTTGAACAACTTTAAAGGAGATTTTCTCAATATTTAGATTTTTTTGCACCATCAGATTCCAGATTTCAAATATTGTTGAAGATTATTTATTCAGCTTTCAGATGATGCATAAATCTCAATTTAAACCCTTATGTCTGGTTTTGTGGTCCAGGGTCACATATGATGCAGTGTTATTTTTGCATTATTTATATATCATTATAGTATTTATTAATATTTTGAATTTGCCTTATGTTCATATTTTCAGTTTTCATTTAGGTTTTACTGTTTTTTTTTACTGATGTGCTTGTAATTTTAATTAGTTTTTCCTAAAAAAATATTTATTTAGCTTTAATTTATTTTTATTTCAGTTTTAGTAACTTTGGTAATTCAAGTAAACTTACTGTACTTCACTTAGCTGCCAAGGTGTTGTTTCTAATTTCCATTTAATTTATCTAAAATTATTTTTTAAAATTTGCTCTATTAAACAAAGCTATTTATGTAACGGCCACTTTTCAGAGATTGCGATAACATGTTTCCACAGATATTAACATCGTAAATCCAGCAAAGTTTTTAATATTTTCATTTTACATTTTCAAGATTTATGTACATTTATAACATAAAATAGATAAAACCAGTTAATGCTGCTGCATAAGTGTTTCTAGCACAGCTCCAGCTGAGGAGTTTGCAAATTTGATATCTTTCGCTCTTTTAAATACTGTAATCAATATCTTAATATCGTTTCCTCTTTTGGAAAGTCATAGAAATGCTATTGTGAATTGTTTCTTTTGCTAAGAGAACACTACATTTGTTACAGTTTCCTTTCACCACTATAAAAATCAATACAACTATGATGAATTTGCTTCTGAGAGCCCCAGAAATGTGAAAAGACTCTATATTTTTAGTTGACCATAACAACACTGATCTGATGGTTTAAAGCGCTGTACCTGGAAACATGAAGACCAGAAGCTGCAGGTCAAAGTAGTAGGAGGACCAGGTCGTAGGCTGATGCTCGGACACAGAGGCGATGATGGGGATGTTGTTCTTGGCGTACGATGGGTCCAGCAGAGAGTAAAAACGGCCAGTCCAAGGTGAGATTTTCCCTAACATAAGCCAATACAAACACAAATTTAGAAATAATAAAAAATATTTTTAAATGACCAGAAATAAATACTTCATAAAATACAAAAGAAATTATATTTATAATTAGGGCTGTGATGATAAATTGATGCATTGTGATTCGATTCTGAGATTTTCAGAATGCGTCGTGATTCTCTCTGAGCTTAGTTTCTAACAGCAGATGGCGCTCTAGGCTAGTTTTTAACCTCACACTCAAATGCTCCTGAAGAAGAGCCCTAAAGAGCACTTGTGTGTTTGGCTAGTGGTTAAATGAACCTCGGCTCAGAATGCTTTTATGATGCAAGATTAATGTAAACACCCTTGTAATTCGCTTCAGCCTTTTCAGACTTTATGAATGATTATTTGAGGTTGAAGTGGTGTGTGTGTAAAGAACTGGACACAGCAGAGTATGGCTGTTTCTAAAGCACACATCTGCTGTTAAAGCAAAGCTCAGAATCCATTCCAGACTGAATCGTGATGCATTGATTTATTGTCACAGCCCTATTTTTATAATATTAATAACATTTAATATAAAAGCATATATTTATATATTAAGTTGTTTTTTTTAATACCTGTCAGCATGAGCACTGCGCCCACAGAGAGCAGGACGATACCGACCAGTGAAATGACGCTCTTGAACAACACTTCAAACTGCTGCGCGTTCAGTTTGCTCCGGAGGTAATCCACGAAGGCGTGAATCTGACAAAGGCCAAACACCCCGAAAGCAGCCATGTGTTCAGAGGACTGGACGGGCTACAAGAAGAGGAAAACAGACAGAGATTATTGATCTGTTTGGAAGATTATGTTATAGTAATCACTCATATGTGACCCAGGACCACAAAACCAGTCATAAGGATCAGTTTCTTGAAACCGAGATTTATCCATCACCTGAAAGCTGAATAAATAAGCTTTCCATTGATGTATGGTTTGTTAGGATCGGACAATATTTGGCTGAGATACAACTATTTGAAAATCTGGAATCTGAGGGTGCAAAAAAATCTAAATATTGAGAAAATCACCTTTAAAGTTGTTCAAATGAAGTTCTTAGCAATGCATATTACTAATCAAAAATATAAAATGTAAAATAAAACAGCATAGTCTCCACTGTAAGAATTAAACATACTTTGTTTCTTATAAAAACTACAAAAGCAAGAGCAGTGAGTGATTTCTCTTTGTATTTTTTATGTTTATATGTTAATATTAAACACAGATGACAGGAGGAATATTATTGTTGTTGCTTTAAGAGCTGCATGGATCCAATTGCACATGCATTTTCATTCTCAACTGTTAATGTTCATTTAAGACAAAACTGACGAAAGTTTACATGAATAATCAAGCGCTGCATTTTGACATTTTTGCGTGTATTTGACCGCCTGGGCACGCAGCTTAAGCTAAACGTTCACTTTCTCATCCGTTCTGCTCCGTCTCTGAGCGCATTCACAGAACAGTTCTCTCTCACGCTTTTAAAAACACAACATCAAATAAACATTAACCAAGCACCTCCCATTTTATAAACGTCACGTTACACGATTTTACTGATTTGCATGTGAAATCGGGCTTTTATACTGATTATTGTATTGTCATAATCGTTTGAAGCCAAAAACGAAATCGAAACTGAATTTCGATTAATTTCCCAGCCCTAGCTCAAGTCCTCACCTGGAACCCCACAAACGAGATCTGCATGGAGAGGACGGTGCCTAGGCAGTAGACGGTGCAGTAGGCCACATAGATGCGATGAGAGAAGCGTCCGGTGAGCATCAGCACCAGCACATGCAGGGGAATGAGGTTAATCAGAAACACGTAACCACCCCAGGACGACACCTGACGGCAACACAAAGTTAGTTTCTCATTGCAATAAGGTATTTTGTGTATTTAAATACCAATTTACTGATTTGCTCTGAAACAATTCAAAGAGACAATGTGTCTCACCATGTAAAAATATGCCAGGGCACACATAGATGACCAATAAATGGAGCCCGTCTTCACTGCTTTGATCCACATGTAGTACGTCAACAGCATGCAGAAAATGGCAATTCCTTTATAGCACAAAAAAAAAAAAATATTACACTGACATTGTATCTATATATATTTATTGTATATTATTACATTTACATTTAGTCATTTAGCAAATGCTTTTAACACAAGAGCAATAACATGCAAGTGCTATGACAAGCCTCAGGTTTTTTTTTTAATAAAGAAAACAAGTAGATAGAATAGAAAAAAAATAAAGATAGTGTAAGTATTTTTTAAGAAAAGTAGATAGAATAGAAAAAAGAAAGCTAGTGTTACATTTTTTTTTTTAAGAAAAACAAGTAGATAGAATAGAAAAAAAATAAATAAATATAAAATATATATTAATAATTTAAATTTTACAGTATATTTCAAAACACAAAAGGAACAAACAAAGACAAGAACGGGTATTGTTTTTGTTTTAGGACAACTTTAATGAAAGGTTTTGATCCACTTCAAATGTTGACTACTGTATAATATAAATATACCAGTCAAACATTTTGGGCAAGTAATAGTTTTTTTTTTATTTTTTTTATGAATCTATTCTCATATACTCACCTAGGCTTCATTTATTTAAACAAAAACAGTAATATTGTGAATTTTACAATTTTATTATTAAATGTTAAAAACAGTCGTGGTAAATATTTTTGTAAAAAAAAAAAAGTTCAGAATTAATCAAAATGTCACTTTTGAGCAATTTAATGTGTCCTTGCTGAATTAAAGTATTTTATTTTGCCAAAAGAAAAAAAAAAAATATATATATATATATATATCTTACATGCACCAAACTTTTGAACAGTAGTGTATACGTTTGATATTTGATAGAAATTCTAAAATGTTTCTAATGAGGGTTTTTTAAAAGCATCAAACCTGTTTTAAACCCGTTCCATATCAATCAGTTTGAGACTCTGAACACCTCTCTCTGGGACGAGATAGTACCTTCATTGTCGTAAGAGCCTGCCACAGAACGGGAAATATATCCAGGGACGACTGCAATCATGGCAGCAGCCAAAAGCCCTGCGCCTGCATCCTGCAACATACAGTCTTACTTCAGTCACGAACGCTAGCCAGTAGAGTTGGGTATCAAGAACCGGTTCCATTTTAGAACCAGGTATTCGATAAGACACGTGCATTTCCATTCTGCTTAACGATTCCGGACTTCTTTCACATTTATTGACCAGTATGCACAAAATAAACACAGCCGTTTTCTGTCTTGAGTGAATGTAAACAGATGAGAAAGAAAACACATGCGTAACTATTTTTAGATCCACGTGCATTCAGTTTTAAAGAGACAGCCACCTAATAAATGTCATTAATGTTAAAGAAAATCACTAACTGATCTTGACTGAATATCTTTCTTAACTTTAACGAGGATTAATCTATATTTTATTTATGAAAAGAAAACTATGCAAAAGTTTAAAAACACTGATTTAAATTAATTACAACTAATTGAGACTTGTTATACCACTTGCATGTTATTGCTCTTTTGTTGGTTTTGATTGCTTCTACTGTCCTCATTTGTTGCTTTGGATAAAAGCGTCTGCTAAATAATGTAAATGCAAATTTCTGGACCTGAAATTTGTTCAGTTTTATTTATTTATGCTTCTGCTAATTGATTTGTTTGTTCCTATTTTATTACTTACTGTTTACTTGTCTTTAACAATTTGAGATTTATATTAGTCTAGTTGTTTTTTTCTGTGGTATTTTTTGGTAAAACCATAGGCAAAAGACTAAAATATGTTTGACATCTAAATGTTTGACTTCATTTTTTTTTAATGGATTTGTTTATCTTATTGGAATCAGAATTAGGAATTGATAAAATTCAAACGATACCCAACCACACTAGCAAGACAAATGATGAATAATAACGAGAAATAATGAGTTAGGGGTATATTTTTTTTTACATTCAAACACAAAATGTAATTTAAAGAAATATCTCCTCTCTTATGTTTTACCTTGAGCTCTTTGGTGAAGTGGTAGGTGACGATAGCGGTGAAGGAGGAGAAGAGAGGGGCGAGGAACACACACACATTGCGGATGTCGATGGTGATGTGGAAGAAGTGTAGGACGTGATACAGAGCTGCAGATGTGATCATCAACCCTGCAGGAAGAAAAGAAACAACACATGGATGCGATGCAGATGTAATACACTTTAAAGTGAGTTTAGTCTGTTGCAAGTAGGGCTGGGCGATATAGCTAAAAAATGTATCAATTATTGACATTTTAACTAATGACATTTTTATAACCTTTTTTAAAACAAAGAGCGATAGAAAAAAAAAAAGAAGTTTAATTTAACCACTGCATTTTTACTTTACCTAATTTTTTTAAAGGGATAGTTCACCCAAAAATGAAAATTCTGTCATCATTTACTCACCCTCAAGTAGCTCCAAACCTGTATGAATGTCTTTATTCTGCTGAACACAGAGGAAGATACTCTGAAGAATCTGGGAAACAGAGCAGTTCTGGGGCACCATTGACTTCCAAAGTATTTTTTTTCCTACTATGGAAGTCAATGGTGGCCCAAAACAGCCTGGTTACAAACTTTCTTCAAAATATCTTCCTTTGTGTTCGGCAGAACAAAGACATTCATACAGGTTTGGAACTACCTGAGAGTGAGTAAATGATGACAGAATTTTCATTTTTGGGTGAACTATCCCTTTAAAAAATTAGGTAAATTAAAAATACAGTGGTTAAATTTAAACTTTTTTTTTTTTTTTCTATCGCTCTTTGTTTTAAAAAAGGTTATAAAAATGTCATTGATTAAAATGTCAGTAATTGATAAATTTTTTAGCTATCACTTTAAGACAACAAATTTCTTTTTGTTTTAACAGTCTAACACAAAATAAAATGTAAACAAATATCTCCTTTCTAATGTTTTATATGCAGATTAAATCAGTCTTAAGGAAACTTTTGGCTTGTTTCCCGAGGGCAAAATAATGCAGTAAAATAACACAGCGCATTAAATTGTCAATGCAATGAAATAACTGTCTATAAAAAAAAACATGCATAACATCTAAACTAACATATGAGACCCTGGAGCACAAAAGCAGTCTTCAGTAGCACAGGTATATTTGTAGCAATAGCCAAAAATACATTGTATGGGTCAAAATTATCCATTTTTCTTTTATGCCAAAAATCATTAGGATATTAAGATCATGTTCCATGAAGATATTTTGTACATTTCCTACCGTAAATATATCAAAACTTCATTTTTGATTAGTAATATGCATTGCTAAGAACTTCATTTGAACAACTTTAAAGGTGATTTTCTCAACATTTAGATTTTTTTGCACCCTCAGATTCCAGATTTTCAAATATTGTCCTATCCTAACAAACCATACATCAAGCTTTTTTATTCAGATTTCAAAAAATGTAATCTTATGACTGGTTTTGTGGTCCAGGGTCACATATATAAATCAAATATAATTTAGTAAATTGCATAAACAATTATTAACAAATCAGCATCATGTATTTTGAACAGTCATTTTGAATTACCATGACTTTTGAATTTTTTTTAAACCACTTCCTTAATATTATTTCTGAACATATAATGTGTAAGACAAGTTTGTACAAGACACAGTTGTAGTTCATGCATCTTTTCTGCAAAGATATTTAACAAGTGATTTGTTTAACGTTTACCTCATGATGACAACTTATTGTGTGCTGCACTCGGAATAGAATTTTCTTTAACTAGATTGTAGTTACATTTTCAGGTTGACTAATTAAAAATCGTACAAAATCGAGAATCGGTGAAATGTTCTGAGAAAATCAAGATGTTCATTTTTGGCCATATCGCCCAGCCCGTGTTTATACGAAGACTTCCGCCAACTTTTGTACATGCCATCAGGCCACAAGTGGCTGAAAGGTACAACTAATCTTATATTGCTATACATTTTTAATTAGCATCATTAAGATGTACCAGGATAGATGGTGCCTCCTATAATCCTCCCAAGTGGATACCAAGCCCGATCATCAAACCAGTTATGGAATTTGTAAAAGCCCTCTTCTGCCAAGAAGCGAGTGGTCCGGTAATTGAAATACCTGCCAACAACAACAGAAAACTCATTTATTCACAAAACATTTTATCTTACCGCTAAGAGTTCTCCTAAATAGCAGTAGGATTTTTCTCTTAAAACCTATCCACAAAGCTGCTGAGACAATCTTTACTAAGGAATAGAGAGAAGTCTTAAGCTCAGAGTAAGGGGGCGGGGTTGAGCTCATTACTATGGATGATGTCAGCATGCTCATTAACTATGCACACAGTGATTGGCTGATCTCTGTCAGAGATACAGTCATAGAAATATTGTAGAGCATGATATTATGTTGGTATATTCAAATAAAGGTTTAAAATAAAATGTTAATTGCCACATTCAAATAAATATTTTAAAATGCAGGCTAAGTGTCACTAATTAAACAAGTATATGTTCAGCTAATTATCAGCCTCATATATATGCTTCTCGTAGCGGATATGCATATAAACAGCCTTTTAATTAACAGAGTAGAATAATCACGGCTGATAGCAAGACATGCAAACGTAAAAGAAAACCAAACTGGACCCAAGAACAGCTGTTACTTACTTTTTAATGAAAACAAGAATATAATCAAAGGAAGATTTGGAGTTGGGATAACCTCCAAACCTAAATATGATTCCTAAAAGCTCATTATCGTCAAATGTTTCTAAAATGTTTATATTCTGAAGCAGATTGCCGGAAACAGACTTTTTAAGAGAGTTTGTGGTTTGGTCTTCACTACTCCTAACATTTCACAGATTTAGGAGCTAGTATTAGCTAAAAAGCTTGTGAAATATTCTTAGAGCCCTAAATTTAGGACTGACACTCCCGTTATTTTTAAGATTTTTCTCCTAAGTTGGCGAGTTATGAGCTACTTTTAGCCTTAAGATGTTTTGTGAATACGGGCCCAGGTGCTCAGACGCTGGTACTGATGCGAAAGCTGCACTTACGGATCGAACTCATGGATGACGCTCTCGAACCGGAGCACAGAGAACAGTCTGGTGGAGAACGCTGGAGGAAAACGAGGAGACAGACAGATTTAGAGGCAGCTGATATACAGGGAGTCTGACTGAAAGCGATGTGTATCTACTCACACAGAACGGCTGCCATTGACAGAATGAGCAGCTTCAGCAGAGTGTCCTGTTTCTCATAGGACAGACGCAGAAAGCCCAGCTTGGTCATCTTAACTCACAGGAGGCACGACTAACTCTTGATACCTGACAACATGACAACAGCATGTTAACATACAGCCAAACCATTATTCAGACGCCAGATATAGCTTTTACCAGTGGGTGCAGGACACTATAGTCGATTCATGTAAGTGAGGATAGCAAAATAAAGTAAACTGTGACATACCCAAAAATTCCCAAAAATTTGACTTTGACCTGATCATGTTTTGTTACATACCTTTCTATCAAAGTTATCTGATATTATTAAGATGAATTTGTTCTGACACAGTTTAACTTTGAGTTCTTGTCATACTTTATTACCATTTTCTAAACTACATAGCCAATATGATAATGTGAGAAAGGTGTCTGAATAAATTTTGGTTTGTAAATAAAGGTAACACAACTTAAACTACACATACACTTCAGGAGGAAAAAATAAAATGTTAGAGAAGTGTAGGATAGGGCTGCGTTAACATCAAAACATATACAAGAAGTAAGCAAACTTTGGTATATTTAATTAAACTCCTAAATATGTAACTCCTACAATTTAGTTTTAACCAGATTGAAGAGGTTTTTCAAACATATTAAGCGTCAAATATGAATTGTAGAGGGTAAACAGTTTAAGAAATGCACGAATCTACATATTATGCCATCTGTTAAAGTGTCAAGTCTTTATAAAATCAGGAAGAGCCAGTTTGTGCACTATTTCTATACAAAACCCTACTCATTAATACTTCAGCACACATGTACAAGCAGATAAACTATTCTTCTGATAAACTATTCGTGATAAACTATTGAAGTCTTGATTAGCTCCTTAGCTGCTAGCTAACATCACACCTACCTCAAACCTTCCCAAGCTCTTTTTATTATACGTAAATGTATTATTAGAGTAAATGTAATGACAGCGAAGCTCTATAGTTGTAATAAATGAGATAAGAAATTATAAATGTGCTAAATTACCAGTCTTATTCATCGGCGGTTCACTCACTCCAGCCCTCCACACTCTCACACACAACCCTCTCTGCGATCAAGCCCCGCCTATCCACGTAGAGCGGGCGCTAATTGGCTCCACGTCACGACTCCGTGAAAATGGGCTTCGCTGATTGGTCTTCGAGATGTCAATCAAGCGTGTTTCCGCGCGGCGCTCCAGATATGACGTGTCCTAAAGAGAGAAATACAGTATATCCAATATCATAACAGTTATATGTTATTTTAATTGTTAGAAAAAAAATCCCTTACACGTTCATAATGATTTATATGTTTGGAAGAAAAGATATTTTCGTGAAGTTTTGTATACTTCTAAAGCAAAGTGCTTATTTGGGATAGTTGTCTGTCTTGCCTTTCAACAAAATGTTATTGTGACTAATACATAATATTATAATAAGATTATACACATGATTTAAAAAATGATATGCATATACACTGCAGGTCAAGAGTTTGGAATAACTGAGATTTTTTTTTTAATGTTTTTGAAAGTGGTCTCTTATGCTGCATTTATTTGACAAAACATTCAGTAAAAACAGTAATATTGTGAAATATTATTACTATTTAAATTATTACTATTTAATAACTGTTTTATGTTTTGATATATTTCAAAATGTCATTTATTCCTGTGATGGCAAAGCTGAATTTCCAGCAGCCATTACTCCAGTATTCAGTCTCACAATACTTCAGAAATCATTCTAATATGCTTATTTATATTAAAATACATAATAATAAAAAAAAAACAGTTTGAGTTACAGTAAAATATAACTGAACATATTTTGTAAATGCATATTGGTCAAAGACAAAAAAAAGGGTATAAGCATAAAAACAATAAGTGTAATATTGCTTTAAATTGTCGTCGTTTTTCCTCAAAAAAAAAAAATAAAAAGTTTTGTGTTTAACTTAATTGCAATTTTGTTTTTGTTTTTCAGAGTAAAAAATAAATATCATACATTTTTCCATGATTTACAGAAGACACCCACTAAAATGTCATTCAGTGTAACAGTCTTGTCAGGCATATTTACTACAAAAATCAATTTATGACATATTAAAAGACTAATTACTAATTCTAATTAGTAGTAATTTTACATTTTTAAAATTTGCCACTATCCTAGGTTTTGCCTATTTGTCAGTAAGAATTTTTTACTCATTTAAAACACATTAAAATTTAATATGCTCCCTTATTCTTTTATATATTTTAATATGTACACGTCAGAATAAGCATGTTGTTTGAATTTTTACATAAATATTGTGACAATGTAACATTATTTCAACCAAATTTTGACATTTTATTCTCCAAAAACTTATTTGAAACCTTAAAATTAGACACTTTACTTACATTTAATATGCTTTCTATGCACATAAAATCACTTTTGTAAATTTCTTTTGATGCGGACATCTTAACGTCTTTGACCTATATACATATGCATAATATGCACGTACAAAAATGCATATAAGATATATTATTGCAATAAAATTGCAAAATTCAAAAAATGCAAATTCAAATTCATACATGTAAAATGTAGATATAAAATAAGACCATTCTGTAGAAATACTGTACACAGACCGAATTTATTGAAATAATGTAATACTTTTACAAAATGTCACTCACAAATTTCCATCTGTAGGTGCAACACTATGGACTCCTGTCGATAATTACAACACACCGCCCACCCCCCACGGATACAACGACATAATATGTGCTTCAGTTTCAAAACAGGAACATACACCACAGTAGACATCCACTTGACACGCCAGCATTCATAAAACTGGATCCGTGATCATTTAAAGAAGAGTTTCACACGAGTCACACAGTTTGACAGCAGCAGAGGAATAAAGCTGTTGGAAATCATCACCAAACCCTTACAGATGACACTGGATCATGTTGCCATGGTATTCCCAAACGCATTATAAAAGAAACAAAAAAGCAGCTCCCTTTTGAGTTTTACATTGTTACTTCTAGGACAGTTCAGGAAAAACAAATCCATCATCATTTACTCACCCTCACGTCGTTCCTAACATGACTTTCATCTATGGAGCACAAAAGGAGAAATTTCAAAGAATGTTCACACAGCTGATTTTTTTCATAAAATATAAGGTTATAGGGATTTGAGCGGAATGAACATTCTGCAAAATCTCTACTGATCGGTCGGCAATAAAGTACTGAGCTTTAAAATATCTAGCATAACATTTTAGGTCAAGAAACATCCCTTGCATACAGAGGCCTTTCAGTTTGATTGTTTTTCAGTCTAGTCCAGATTTCAGTGCAGAAAAACGCTTTCTATTCCTTAAGTCATAAGCTTAGTGTTAACTGAGAAACAAGCTGTCTGGACCTCACAAGGCAGAAAAGGTCATTACATAAAACTAAAAAGGCGTCCATAAATAGATAAAACAAGCCAGTTCACAGAAAATGTGCACGCTGAGATCTTTGTGCTGTCTCTACAAATCACCCACATGGCATGGGTACAAAAATATTCACAGAGAACCATGACCTTGTGAATCGGTGATCCAGTCCAAAACACCGGCCAATCACAACACTAACCTGTCCGATTCATCTCACAAAATACAGACACTCTTTCAAACCGAACCGAATTGGGAACCCTGAAAGAGGTCACTGGGGGGTCAAAGGTCGCTGGCGCGTCGGGGACACGTGAGGCGAGGCCAGCTTCTCTGTGGAGGTGGTGAGGGAGCTCTGCAGGTGCACAGTCTTGTGGAACAGTTTGTTACTGATGAGGACGACCAGGGAAAAGAGACGCAGCTGGAAGTGGCTGCGATGTTGGGAAAAAACAGCAATGTTATCAGCAATAAAATCTCCATTTTATCAACTTTCACATAAAACGGAACAAGCAATAAAAACATACTAGAGTTTGACTGGGGTCTTTGCTTCGTTAGCACTGATGATGAAGAGCGGGAAGAGAATGGAGAACAAACAGCCGCTGGAGGAAAGAGCACAAGATTCAGAAAACACTAGGGACAGCTCAGGGTGATATTATGCTCCTTTTTACAAGATGTAATTTAAGCCTCAGAATGTGTCTGTGAAGTTTCAGCTCAAAATACCCCACAGATTCTTCATATGTATACACTTAATAACTGCTGAAGTTAGGAAAATCATTTGATTTTTGCCAGACTATCTGTATTGTATATATTTCCCCAATAAAAAAAATATCCCACAAATCATTTATTATACCATTTTGAAAATGCCTATTTTGAGTCAAAGCAGAAACAGGCTGTTTTCGGGCATGTCTCTTTAAATGCAAATGAGCTCCAGAATAGGGAAGTGCCTTTACAGCTCATCACTGCTAAAAAAAAAAAAAACACAAAACAACATGTTTGGTTTTGATTATCATGTCTATTGCGCTGAAATCCTGCATTTTAAAGCCTTACTAGTTTAAACTTCTGATATACAGTTTTCTGAAGCACATGTATAGAAGGCAGCTGTCACACGCAAACTAAGTTCTTTCACACTCGAGTTTATTAAAAACATGCATAAGTTACAAAAACAGTTGGTTATGTTTGTGAAGTTAAACAGCTGGGAAAGAAATCGCATATTTATATTAGATCTGTGTATTAAGTGACAGGAGTGTAATACACAGTACCTCTACTGCTGTCTATGCTGTTAATATATTAAAATAAAAACAGAATATCACTCACTGCTCTGGACTGAATAACATCTATAGTCTTCATAAGACGACATTTCTTACTTGAATGCTGCTTTTAAATGCTCTAGCGTGAATATAAACATGACGGATTGTGTTCGGCTCTTTAAAGGGGAGGTACAATGCTGTTTCGTGCATTCAGAGTTGTTTACACTGTTAAAGAGTTGGATTCTCATGCTAAACTTGGACAAAGTTTCAAAAAATAACTTGGACGTATGACTAGTATTTCTGTAACAAAATCTTACTTCCGGGTTCGTACAAGTTTTGAGAGTTTTTTTTTTTATCGTGGCTCTTGCTGACGTAAACGACGGTGGAACTCCTTATATGGGCATTTCTCCCGGTGCTCGTCACGCTTTAGCTCCGCTCACACGGCATGCCTCCAGGAGCTCGGCTTTTTTCGGAAAGAATCTTAAAGCTGTATCTTTCTTTTATTAATATGATAAAACTAAAGACTTTTTGGAGATATGAAGGATGCAGTACTACTCTATAGGTACTCAAGATTAACATGAGATTAGGTGAAACTGTGTGTGTTATGTACTCTTTAAAGGAGTAGTTCACTTCCAGAACAAAAATATACAGATAATATACTCACCCCCTTGTCATTCAAGATGTTCATGTCTTTCTTTCTTCAGTCGTAAAGAAATGATGTTTTCTGAGGAAAACATTTCAGGATTTCTCTCCATATAATGGACTTCTATGGTGCCCGTGAGTTTGAACTTCCAAAATGCAGTTTCAATGCAGCTTCAAAGAGCTCTAAACAAGCCCAGCCGAGGAAGAAGAGTCTTATCTAGCCAAACGATCAGTTATTTTCTAAAAAAAATTACAATTTATCTACTTTTTAACCGCAAAGGCTCGTCTTGTGTAGCTCTGCGTGAACTCTGTTTTCCGGTTCAAGACAGTTAGGGAATGTGGAAAAACTCCCATCTCATTTACTCCAACTTCAAAATCATCCTACATCGCTGCAGAAGTGCTGACCCAGTGTTTACAAAGTGAACATGCAGAGAAGGACAAACGCCCTTTAAAAAAAAAAAAAAAAAGATAAAACAGCGATGTAGGATGATTTTGAAGTTGGAGTAAATGAGATGGGAGTTTTGAGACATTCCCTAACTGCCTTGAACCGGAAAACACAGAGTTCATGCAGAGCAACACAAGACGGGCCTTTGAGGTTAAAAAGTATATAAATTGTAATGTTTTTTAGAAAATAACCGATCGTTTCGCTAGATAAGGCCCTTCTTCCTCGGCTGGGATTGTTTAGAGCTCTTTGAAGCTGCATTTAAACTGTATTTTGGAAGTTCAAACTTGCGGGCACCATAGAAGTCCATTATATGGAGAGAAATCCTGAAATGTTTTCCTCAAAAAACATAATTTCTTTACGACTGAAGAAAGACAGACATGAACCTCTTGGATGACAAGGGAGTGAGTACATTATCTGTAATTTTTAGTTCTGGAAGTGAACTAGAACTACTCCTTTAAGGGCGGAGTCTCTGCTAATACAGCAGTGTCCGTCAACAGTTGTGGGCGGAGCTTGTAAAATGTGATGTCACATCTTACAGATTCTGTGAACGGCTTGTTTTGAGACGCTGCTTATGATTTACGGGATTAAAAAAAGGAGCGGGTGGATTTATATCATTATAGTGTGGTTGGGTACACACACTGCCAACACACATTTATATCCAAACAACATGGAAAAGTGAATTTAATAATAGGTGCCCTTTAAAATAAAAAAGTTGACATTTATTCACCCTCATGTTGTTCTAAACCTGACTTTGTTTTGAAGATTTTTGGAGACTAAGCAGTTTTGGCTCCCATCGTACGGACCAAAAAAAAAAAATTTTTTCAAAATATCTTTTTGTGTGTTCAGCAGAAGAAACAATGGGTTTGAAATAACATGAGAGTAAGTAGATGATGACAATTTTCATTTTAGGGTGGAGTATCTCTTTAATCACAATCAGACCAAAAGATGCTAAGAACGAGTGGAAATTGTACCTTATGATGTATGATGAGGGCAACGCAGTCAGTAGAGCCATGGGCAAACCAAAGCCAAAGTAATACGGCCAGTTTCTCTCAATGTTTGACAGCCTTTGGTGCATTTCAATCCCTTCAGAAGAGATCAAGTTTAGAGTAGATCCTCTGATCGTTTGTCACGCTGACCGATCAGAGGAGTCGCACACTTACCGTGATTAAACCAGCGATACTCAAAGCAGTAAAGTGAGTAAAGCAGAGACATGTGCAGAAGACTGACCAGCTGACCAATAGCATCAATGGGGAAGAGACTCACAATCCATCCCTAAAAAACAAGCTATGTTTAAAAAAGAAACATAGACAAACAGGAGTGAATCCCAGATGTAAAGATTTCAGCGATACTCTGCCTGAATGAGGAAGAGCGCCTGAAGCAAAAGATTGAAGAGCATGTCTGCAATGATCTTGCTGACGCTGGGAAAAGGCTGAGCTTTACGTCCAGACACTTCAAACGCCAGATCAGCAATGTCCTGCCCGACAAAACACAACAAAACTCACAACACTATATTTCAAATATTACAAAATGTGCATACGTATGTGGAGATACACCAAATCAAGTTTAAGAATGATTTCTGAAGAATCATGTGACACTGAAGACTGGAGTAATGGATGCTGACCATTCAGGAATAAATTAAACTAGATTTATAAAAATAGAAAGCAGTCATTTAAACATGTAATAAAATAAGATTTCTGCTTTTACTGTATTTTTGATAAAATAAATGCAGCCTTGGTGAGCATAAGAGACTTCTTTCATAAACGTTAAAGAAGTCTTAAGGACCCCAAACTTTTGTACGGTGTTAGACTTGAAACTGGGTATGTTGATGATTTTACCACTACAAAGTCCTGACAAACTCAATAAGCATTAGGGGTGTTGAAATTAATCATTGCATCGATGCATCACGATGCAGAACTGATTATAGCCTACTGACGTCATTCGCATACAAGCGAGTCAAGCGAGTATTAAAAATCTGAGATCTGGGCACATTTTGGAAAAACCAAGCTAAGTGCAGAAAAAAAAAACCATGCTCTGAATGTGATTCTGAGCTTGGCTTTTTCCTGCATATGGTGTGCGCTAGAGACAATCACAGTGGGCTTCATTTGCACAGAATATGCGCTGAGAGACGCGTGTGCATTGCTTGACAGTGTGTGCTTCCACTCGCCGTTATTCCAGTCTTTTACTTTAGACATTGCTTTCATTTATACATTTGAAATGCAGTTCATATTAGATGCATGAAACTCTTGTACTGACAGACTTTCACCTGCGCTTTGTGTTTGTCCTGAAGCTCGATCGCGGCCGCGGTTAAATGCACGTGCATCTCCGAATACGTTTATGATACGAAATTGATGTAAACACAGGAACAGACAAATCATCTGATATGTGGAAACAGATCTGTGCATTAGTGTGAATGCAGCTTGTTAAAGCTGCCAGTGTCTATGATCTCATCAATAATAATCAAATGGCAATCAAGCTGAGGAAAAAAGAAAAACCCATAACTATGATTGTCTTTAAACTTTCGGATACTTAAAGCACTCTCAGATACTGAACGGACTTTTTCTTTATCTCTTGTAAATCTTTACTTTGTTTAATTCTTAACAATTGCTTGGTTTATTATTAATTTGCAATTATTTATTTTAAAAAAGTAGCCTGCTTTTATATTTTAATAAAAAATGCACAAAATAAATTTGATATAATCGTGATGCATCGTGATATCGAATTGAATCTTAGACATGATAATCGTAATTGAATCGTGAAACCAGTGCCGATTCACACCCCTAATAATCACTGTACAGAACGTCTGATTGTGTGTCATTTCAACTGCTTGATTTCAAGAATGCTGATTTCACGATCAAACCAGAAAGCCACCCATGTGTTCAAAATAGCCTCACCTGGAACCAAATGGCATTGACTATCTTGCTAAGCACAAAGAGCGGCAGAACCCAGAGAGCACTGAATACAGACGTCAGAATGAACTCCAGCCAGGACCAAACATTTCCATGCAGAGAAGGGTCACCTGAAACCAGACCAGCAGGACAAGCACTAATACAAAGACATATCTGGACTACATGACATCAAAGTCCCTTAAAAGCAACACATACCTATGATTCTAGCAGTGAGGGACTGCAGCAATGGGATAAACACCCGATAAAACAAGAACAGGCTTAGCTGTGAGAGAAAACAAATGGGATTTTGTTTAATATAATAGTTTAGCATATACATACCAAAGCATAGCTGACCAATACGAGATTGAGATACGTACCCAAAACACCCCTCCATTCCAGGCACAGCACTGAAAAATTCGACTTGCTAGTTTTGGTTCACTGTGAAAGAAAGAAGCAAAGAAATGTATTTTTATCAGGACCAGTAGTATTAGAACAGACGGAATGAAATAATGGTATTAATGGAATTAATTGACCTAACTCAAAAAATAAGGCAACCTATCACACTCAACTTGTTAAGTTAAATCAACTAGTTCGTCTAATGAATAAAAGTCAGTCTATTGAGTTTTAAAAGATTTATCAGATCAACCAAAGATTTTGTAACATTTAGCAATGCTAATATTTTTAACACTCCTCTTTCTTTTAGATTTAAGTTTATTAAATCAAAGCCCACTACATAATATTTGCCTCTTAGAACTCAAAGCAAACATTTCTGCTGATAGACAAATGTATTAAATCCAGAAGTTGCAATGAGATGCATATATACCTCAGCACATGTTAAATCAGTAAAATATGAACTCTGATCCCCATAGCAGCTAACTGACAGTGACAACAGCAGGAGCAGGATAAATTAAGCCAGTAAAATGAAAAACAGTGATAATATTTTAATCATAATTAACATACGATGTTTTCAAGCTGCATTGCATGCTGGGAACTTGTGCAATCTTGTTCAATGTAAAATTGTTCAATGACTCACTATGAAAAGCTGGGAGAACATTTGAATATGTCGCGAGTATCTAAGTAAGGTAAAGAAAAAAACATTTGCTAGCGACATGTTAAGAGCATTTTTGTTCGGTTCACACAAAAAATTAAACTGACTTTTCCTCCTAAAAAAAAAAATTTCTGTTCAGGCGACTTTTTTTTACATTTGTGACCCTGGAGCACAAAAGCAGTCTTCAGTAGCACAGGTATATTTGTAGCAATAGCCAAAAATACATTGTATGGATCAAAATTATCCATTTTTCTTTTATGCCAAAAATCATTAGGATATTAAGATCATGTTCCATGAAGATATTTTGTAAATTTCTTACCATAAATGTATCAAAACTTCATTTTTGATTAGTAATATGCATTGCTAAGAACTTCATTTGAACAACTTTAAAGGAGGTTTTCTCAATATTTTGATTTTTTTGCACCCTCAGATTCCAGATTTTCAAATATTGTCCTATCCTAACAAACCATACATCAATGGAAAGATTATTT
>JAFVLL020026052.1:0-73541 GCA_021397915.2 Tor tambroides
TGTTTTCCCTCCTATTTATATTTCTGTGAAACAGGAAGCCATGGCTGGATAATTTCATGTTCACAATCACCCTGGAGTGCTCAAAATTGTGAATACGAATGGGAATATACTTCAGAGATATTTTACTCATAAGAATTTCTAGGGGTACCAATAATTGTGTCCAACGTGTTTTTGAGAAAAACATTTATTTCATAATGATATTTCACCCCATTTTAAATTATTGTTATCCAATGAAAGGTTAGATTTTTGTGAATTTTTTAAATAAAAGATCAAAAGGATTGACAAAGCAGATTAATTTTCACAGCCTTCTTTGATCATATTTACCAAGGGTGCCGATATTTTTGGCCATGACTGTATTGTAAACTACAACTATTAAATTATTTTCAGTAATTGGAACTATATATATATATATATATATATATAGTGTGTATATATAAATGTGTGTGTGTATGTAAAAACAAAGCAAAACAAAAACACAGCAAACTAATAAATCTAACAAAAGCACATTGAAATGAAAACTGAATATACATAGATTAAAAACTGATTCAAATTATGTATGAATATTATTAATACTAATAATGCTAAAATGCATGGACATAACTAGGTTAAAGGAATATTTTGGGTTATTTTCAATTTTAAGAATTAATCTGTCCAAAAATAGCAAGTCTGTCATCGTTTCTGCAAACAGAGACTTAAATTTCAACCTGTTTTTCTACACAAAGCCATCATATGGCTTATGATAAATGTAATAATAAATACAGCACATTCTTCATAGACTACTTTTATGATGGTTTTAGGGGACGTTCACAGAAAAGTGGAATGAAAAAAATCTAGGTCTAGTGTGTAAGATAGATAACTTTTAACTTCTGTGCTGCATTTATACAATGCAGTGTCATTGCTGCAAAAGACACGTGTAAGCGGAATGCCCAAGTGTGTCCGTCAGTAAAGCAGTGCAGTTGAATGCAAAAATGCATTTTGTGTGAACCGTCCCTTACGGTGTGTTTTTGTAATTTTGGAGCTTGACTGCATCAGTCCTCATTCACTTCCACTGCTTCTAGGTGGAGAAACGTCTGGTTTGTGTTACTGACATAATTCCTGTAGGTGGATATCTGCAAGGTGCCCTGCTTTGTTCCTGAAGGTTAGGATTATGGGTAATTGAGGTTAGGGCCTCATCAGCCTTGTCAGGCCCAAATTAATGCACATCAAACACTGAGCGCTTTACAGAGAGTTATGTCACATCCTTTCCATGTCCCTTCTCGGTTTTGTGGTAATCGACATAATGCCACATGCCACAAATACTGCATACAGATATTAAGTTGGGAACGTCCTTGATATTCCAGTAATGATACACTCCAGCTTTAAAATGCATTGGAAATCAAAAGGAAACCGAAATGACTGTGAAGTTCAGAAGTTTACAGGTAGGACAAACTGCTGAGCCAGCACCCTTATGCACTGATGCACTTGTATGAGATTGGAGAGATAAGACTGGTTCAGCTGCTGCCATGAGTTCAACTCTGAAATATGGGCCCGTTTCATAGACAGGGCTTAGCCTAAACCAGAATTAGGCCATGGTTTAATTAGGACATTTAAGTAATTTTTATAAACATGCCTTAGAAAAAAGCATTACTGGTATGCATCTTAAGACAAAACAAAGGCACTGACATGTTTTAAGATCAGTCAGTGCAAGTTTCTTTCTGTTGAAACAGAAATTTTAGATTTAGTCAGATTCAATAGATTTACATTTTAGTCTAAGACTAGGCTTAAGCCTTGTCTGTGAAACCTGGGGATGGAGCTTGTTGGAAGTTTTCTCTTTTCCAAAAAAAAAGAAGAAAAAAAAAGAAATAGAAATAGAAGTAAAATACACACTGGCAGCCAAAAGTTTGGAATAATCACGATTTTTTAATGTTTTTGAAAGAAGTCTCTTATGCTCTCTAAAGCTGGAATTATTTGTCCAAAAATATAGTAAAACAGTAATATTGTGAAATATTATTATGATTTAAAATAACTATTTTCTATTTCAATATATTTTAAAATCTAATTTATTCCTGTGACGGCAAAGCTAAATATCCAGCAGTCATTACTCCTGTCTTCAGAGACAGAAAAAAATCTTATAAAAAAAAAAAAACTGCTGATTAATATTTTTGTGGAAACTGTGAAACATTTTTTCCAGATTCTTTAATGAATATGAATGAATTCATGCATCCTTGCTAAATTAAAGTATCTTTTTTTTTATTTTACTTACCCCAGACTTTTCAATGGTAGTGTATCAACAAAAATATTTAATGATTTCTGTAAGATATTGAGCAGCATAACTGTTTTCAACATAGATAATAATAAGAAATGTTACTTGAGCACCAAATCAGCATATTAGAATGATTTCATCATGTGACACTGAAGACTGGAGTAATGATGCTCAAAATTCAGCTTTGCCATCACAGGAATAAATTACATTTCAAAGTATATTAAAACAGAAAACAGTTAGGCCTACTTTAAATTGTAATAATATTTAATAATATTACTGGGTTTTTTTTCTAATTTTTGATCAAATAAATGCAGCCTTGGTGAGCATAAGAGACTTCTCTCGAAACATTAAGAACTCTTAAATTATTCCCAACTGTTGGCCACAAGTGTAAATAAAAGCAATTTTTTCGCCATATTTATCTCTTACCTCTGCATAATTATGCTGGAGTTTCAGACATAAACATGTTTTTTAGTAAAAAAAAAGTGTCAAAATGACCGTTTTCAAGGCCAGTACTGAGTCAGCTCATTACCATATAAACACCTAATTAGCTTCATTTGAAGCTGCAGGCATGACAGCAAATATGCATACAGTACAAAGTGACACCTTTCTAACCTCAAATTAACAGATACACAAACCTGTGCTTGCATGTCTTCTACAGATTACCCGCTTCCTGCATAAGGCGTGAGCTGGAGGTTTTATCTTAAGATCTCAAAACCCCTTAATCATATTATATGGCTCAAATTAATTTAGTTCATTCATTGAAGCAAGAGTTGTGTGTTAACTTGTCTAAACAAATCAGAAAGACAGTAAAGATGCTTCAAGACAGCAAACCTTCAATTCACCCACTGCTGATTTGCATATTCATTGCTTTGGTGTGCAAACGAGATTAAAATGTGAGCTGTAAATGCATTACCAGTTCATCTCAGCACCATGAATAATGAATGTCTAATTGCAGTGACCTGCGATGAAGGTGATTTTTGTACTGATCTAATCGTGCCGTGAGACGCTGCATTTTTCCACAGAGTGAATGGGAGGAGGAAAACCCACGGCAATTGCCTCAACAGACTCTTAAATAGGTCAGAACGCTAAAAGACTCTAAAACGGCTGTAATTAAGATGGGTGCTTCATGATGTTCTTGTGTGAAGAGGTTGCCCTCTCATGCTGATCTACAGATTAAACGTGAATCTCACAAAATCTTTCAAAAATATGTTCAGGTCACATTTACTGCAAAATTAAAGAGAAAAAATGGAAAAGAAATTGAATCCTGTTTCTTGTTGCACTTTTGTATTGTGACATTATTTTTTAGCACAATTAAGCACAACCATTACTCATTTCTCATTACCGCAATGCAAAAAATATCAATGCTATTACTGTAAGGCAAAGAAATTAATATAACTAAAAAGTAACATGCTTATTGTTTTGTAGTCCCTTTATGATTTAAATGTTAAAAAACTATCAAAAATACCGTATTGCAGTAATGACAAGCTAATGAGAATTATATTAGGGATGCACGATATTATCAGACTGATATCAGCCGATAATGGCTTTAAATGCAAATATCGGCATCGGCCCGATATGAAAAATTATGCAGATACTTGCCGATAAGAGGAATATGTTAACTCACATGTGCTCAGGGTGTACTAGTGATTAGATCACGTCAGCAGTGTGGCTCATTCTTGAAGCAAAGTTCATCTGAATGATGATAAGACTCTTTTGGATCACTGCATTTAATCTGTGAAAGCAGTACTGAATGACGCATTCGGTGTGTGATAGAGTAAACAGTAATAGCACCTGCAGCAGCAGCCTCCCCCGGGTCCTAATGCCTGTTCGGTAAGGAGTTTTAATCTGAAGGGGGCGCGGTTTGCCTACTTCTAATTAAATTAAAAGTAAAATAGCCTACACAAATAACATTTAGACTGTGTTTCTAATTAAATAAAGCAGTAATTGATGTCATAAAATAATGAGTATGTTTTGATTTAATGGTCAGAAGCTATAGTTTACATGAAAAAAAAATCACAAACATAACACCTGTAAATTAAATTATTTTATATGTTCTGATTTATTCATTAATGTGTAATATGTTTTATTTTTTAAACAAATCATAAGCTCTAAAAGTTTTTCAGAATTTGTACAACTTTTGCTTTAGACCATCTACAAATGTTAAATCTTAAAATAAAATGTTAGGGTTAACACTGCATCTTTCTGGGGGAAAAATGCAGCGATTGATATATAGTTTATGTATAGTTATTTTCAAAGCTTCAATATACTGTCAAAAAACCTTCATTATTTTTTTATTTAATTCTAACAAATAAGTTCTTGTTAAAAACTAACCAAAATTATAAATATTTTGCTTATAATTTCTGCACAGGAGATACTTGGTGTTGTTTCCAAACAAAAGGAAATATATCGGTATTGGTATCGGTATCGGCCAAAATGAGTTGAAAAAATTGGCATATCGGATATCGACAAAAATCCAATATCGTGCATCCCTAATATATATATATATATATATATATATATATATATATATAGTAATTCTCTTTAGCTTGTTATACTTGTTATTACTGTATATGTATACTTTATATACAAGCATAATAGACATTTATTATTCATGTACTGTGTGTATGTGTATATATATATATAAAATGTATGATATAATATGTATATAAGTATAATGGCAATTGTGAATGTGAATTTTTAGAGGAAAATCATATTTTAATCTTTTTTTGTTACAGTAATTGCTTTTCGGGAATGATAATTGTCATTGTAATAATATTAAAATCAAATAAAATATAACAATAAATTCAGTTTAATTGAAATAATATTGCAGTTAAACAATTCTTAATTTAAATAAAATAATAATAATTTAAAATAAATATAAATAAATATAAAGTGAACTCAAAATAATAATTTGTTCATGAATAATTCATTATCATTGAAATAATATTACAGCCCCCCCCCCCCCAAAAAAAGGAAAAATCTAAAAAAAAAAATATATATATATAATAAAATATTAAAAATAAAAATACATTTTATTTATTGAAAATGTAATGTCATTATTTATTTATTTATTTGTTTGTTTGTTTTGCTGTAAAATATGATCCGGACATTTATTTATGAGACTATCCCAAATATTCAGCATAAAATTCCAGCATAAAAATCATAATATTAAGATCCATTAAAAGGCCATGAAATCAGTGAGAGGGTCTGAGTGACTGAGCAGGGTTGTGTGAGTGGTTGGCCAGGGTTGGAGCAGAGCTGGCCTGCAGGGCCACGGTCCTCTACGGAGGGCGTGCAGCACTACCAGCCAAGCTGCTCAGACAGTGACTCAGCCATGGGTGAGAGAGAGAACACACAACCTCTTTGTAGAGCTGGAGCACCACGCAGGAGCAGAAACGGGACAAATACTCCTCAGGCACTTACTTTGAACTGCTCTCAATGGCAGACCTGCATGAGCCTAATGGGGACACCAGTTCCATTTTCACAGCTCAACACCCACAGACAGGCCAAGTGTGGTAAAATAATCATGCTGTCCTACACTATAGTGATTGGTGGCATTTACTTTCAACATCAATTAGTTTCTCCTCGAATCAGTTATACAACATTTTGTCAGTCCAAGAAAAAAAACGTAATGTTACGAAAAATTCATATTTCAAATAAATGCTGTTCTTTTGAACTGTATATTAATCAGAAATACTGAAAAATGTATTACAGTTTCCACAAAAAATATTAAGCAACTGTTTTCAAAATTGATAATAATAAGAAATGTTTCTTGAGTAACAGATCAGCATATTAGAATGATTTCTAAAGGATTATGTGACACTGAAAACTGGAGTAATAATGCTGAAAATTCAGCTTTGCATTATAGGAATAAATTACAATTAAACTGTGGTTGCTGAAGTTCTGGGTGTTTTCTCACTAGCCCAAGTTTGTTTTATATTCTAGTCCCTGGATATGTCCCTAGATATATCCCCAGATCAGTTCCCTTCTTTTGTCTAAATTCATGGAATTTTTTGTCAATTTTATTGTCTACTAGCTGAAAATCAGCAAGGAAAGATAAGGAAAGTAATAACATATATTTCCTCATCAATCCACATGATTTGAAGCATCATTCATGTCCAGGGCAGAAACCATGCTGGATGAAATTTGCGCCAAAGTTGAATACTTTGGCTTAGGGGTTTGTTCAAATCCCAAACTTAAGTATGAGCCATAGTAATAATAGTGATGTTTGTGTTTGGAATTCGTTTGAAGCTGTTTCAAAGTGCCATACAAGGTTTACAGCAAGTAAGAGCCATTAGGGCCTTTCGCACTGCTTTAGTTCCAGAACTAAAAGTACAGTACTAAAGTACTGGGACGATTTTGCATGAACTATTTCCCAGTACCATTTAAAGAGTTGCATTCGCACCGACAGTGGGTACTCAGAAGTGACGTAAGCCGGTCGACAGCGACGTCATTTGTACGCGGCGTTCAACAACGTAAACAAAAAACAAGTTAACAACAGGAGGATGGAGAATGCTGTGATCGGAGCTGTGTTTTTGTTGTCTCGCGGGTTTCACAATAATGGACATGGAATTTCGACGTAAAGGAGGACTAAGAATCTCCAACGAAAACTTGCAGTGCTACATTTCATTGAGGCTGATAGAAGCACAAATCGCCGTAGACAAAGTCTTCAGGTAAATGCCGTTTATAAATGCTCTCAGTATGATACAATGTTTACACAGTATATGTTTACATGGTGTTTTAAATCATGGCGGGTGAGGGCGTTTTCGTACGCGTTTAGCCAATCAGCGTACACTTACGTCACGGATAGTTCCTAGAACTGTTTTAGACCCTACTCTGAAGTAGGAGCTAATTTAGTTCCTCCAAACGGAGTTCCTGGAACTAAAACCGTTCCTAGTTCCTGCGGTGCGAACACGCCAAAAAGTGGTTTCCAAAAGTGGTAGTTCCACAATTAGTTCGGGTACTATGAAAAAGTTACTGCGGTGCGAAAGGCCCTATTAAGGGACAGGGTGTTTAGTTCCTCTGTCTCTTACCTTTGCCATCTGAGCCTGAACTCCACTGGTCTTTAGCGCCGTCACTGCTTTCTGTGCAGAGGCCGGGCTGTCGAAATCCACAAAGCCATAGCCTGAACACACACACACACACACACACACACACACACACACACACACACAGAGAGAGAGAGAGGATCAGTGATCACTGCTTAGAGTTTAAGGCCAAAGTATACTTCGGCCGTCCGCGTCCGCGCACCGTCCGCATTACGTCATTTTCGTCATCAGGAGGGCTCGCAGACAGCTGCGCACCCCGTCCGCGTGCAGGCAACTTTTTGAGACCGCGTGGACAGTGCGCGTACAACAGCGCATGCGAGAGGTGAATGTTGAGACAGAGCGCGTCAAGTAGGTGGTACTGCGCATGTGTCGAGTCTGTCCGTCCGCACTCATCCGCGGTTGAGTATACTTTGAAAGCTGTGCAGACGCGGCTGTGCACTAGACGGAACGGAACGCGGAAAATGAAGTATACCCGGGCCTTTAGTTGTTAAGCCAATAGCATTCCCTATCACTCCTCTGCACCTTAGGTCACACTGGTAATCTCTCTGTCCCACATGAGAAAAGAGCTATCAGACCAAGTTAACTATACACACTCTCTCTCACACACACATACACACAAATGTAATAGCATTGGTCCACTTGACAGATGTAGGGTTATGCAATACCAATCTCATTCCTGTTACATCAGCACACATTTGCTAGAGATAAAATAGATGAAGTATATTTAAAGAGCGCTCACAGGTTAAAAGGAACAGTTCACTCAAAATGTCTTTCAAAACATGTATCATGTATTTCTTTCCTCCATGGAACGCAAAAGCAGATGTTTAGAAGAACAAAAATGGCCATCGCAGTAATGTGAATTTTAATAGGAAAATCATTTTATTTGGATTTTTCATTTTGTAAGGATTTTTATTATTTTGTAAAAAATATTAATCAAATAAATATTCATATTTAATATTAATATAAAATAACACTAATATTACATAATGTAAATAATTTAAATATGTTGTTAATATATTATTAATAAATGATCGATTGTTTATTAACAAATTATTAATATTAATATTTTATTAATATATTATTGATATTTTTACATTAATATTACTAATGTAAAAATTAAAATAAAATTAATAATTTGATTGAATTAAAACTTACGTAATTAAATTTTAATATAAAAAATAACAACTTACTGGATAGATGTTTTATTGAAAAGATCAAACTTAAAATAATTATTTATGAATAATTAATTGTCATTAAATAATATTATAATCCCCAAAAATGTTATAATAAAAATAATTTTAAAAAGGAGATGTTTAGAAGAAATGTCCAAGCTGCTCTTTTCCATTCCATTCTGACCATAGCTTTCAAGCAAGATTTTCTGTAACTGTTGACATAAATTTCAGTCTTCTTGTCAAACAAAAATATCATTTTTCAGAGGACATGGAATATTGGGCAGAAGTTGTATGGAATATTTTCATGATATAACAAACTGCATGTTTACAGTTTTTTCTTGTCATTTTTGGAGTTTGACGGCTCATCTCATGTTAAGTAACAGAAAAGCACATTATTTAAAGTTTCTCTTTTTCTTACATTTTTGGTGAACTATTCCTTTAAAGATGAAATTATACAGCACACCTTACCTTTACATTTGTTGGTGGTCTTGTCAAGAATGGCCTTAGTAGACACTATTTTTCCATAGCTGTGCAATACAAAACAAACACAAAAAGAAACATTTGGGTTAACTGAACACCTTAAACAGCTTTTAAACAGCTTAATAATGATAAATCCATCCAAACTCATAAGACTTGCTAATGTTTATCTGATATTTTATAAGGTCAAACACAGTTTGGAAGAGCCAAAGTAATCTAAGCCAGAAACAGGCAAGCAGCGGAGGCACAAAACCCCATAAATGCAGGGCACCAGCGCTGCCCCATTCACAATGTGCCACTCAGTGGGCCCCCATATCCAGAAATCATTTGCATTAAATCTTCATGAGGGTGCCGGCATGGAGGAGAGGCCCTGATCAAATGGTAATGCTCTTTGAATAATGGATTCCATACCATGTTCATGCTGCCTTGCATGGGAAAAGGCATTTGCACAGCATGATACAGGTATATAGCTGTAGGTGGTGTACACGTCTGTGGATTACTGGAGGCTTGCGGGTGTTTGAGGGACGGCGAGGGGGAGGGGGGTAGGTGTTCTCGATCCAGGCATGTGCTTGCAGTGTAACCTGAGAGTTCTCCTTGTCTGCCCTGCACAGCTCTGGCTGAGATCCACAACAATCAACCTACAATGCCCTCCACCGCACTCCTCATCTGGGTCCTACTGCCTGCACACAGAACCTCACGCTGATGTTCACGACTGAACTAAACCTATTTAATGTAATTACAGTATAGATTAAAGTAATATTGGAAAAGTGGATTTGGCAAATTGGAATAGGCAATTTGATTTGTGATGCAAAAAATTATTTTGGGTTTCAGCTGAAATAGTTTTGGATACATAATACTTAATATACTTAGGCTCAACAATATGTAAACTTATCAACATAACATAGATGGAATAAGCAATATGATAATCAGTGATGCACTGAAATTACAGCAAAAATATTCAGCTGTAAAAAAAATAATAATAAAAAATAAGTTTTGGCTAAAATAGTATTTGACTGAAATGACTAAAATAGTTTTAGCACTGTGTTGGCACCTGTTTGGTGCACACAAGCCACAACATACTGTAAGCCTATTTATTTTTCCATCCTAAATATGCATGACTGCATGGTTAATTGCATTTTATTATTTGCATTTAGTTTTGTTTTTCCCTAATGTCACTATCAGTGCAGCCCAGGGGTGAACAGACAGTTAGTCATGTGTGAGATCCAACCAAGAGTCATGGTCAAGTAAGCACTATGAGATGGGCTGGAGATATTAGTGTAGCAAAAAAACTAGTAGTCATATTGACCCTGTTGCAGCATTGGTAGGGCGGTTAGCTCTAAAATTAGTGACAAGAGAGGGCTTTACTTCTGTAATGCTTCAGTGACTTTGATTCATTCAGCAACAAAACACACTCTACTGATTCATTCAAAACACTCATTCGTTCAGGAACCAAACAAAGTGAGTCAACAAATCATTCACTCAACTGATTTAGTCAAAATTGTCATTGACAGATTAAAAACAGACAAAGTAACTAGCAATATTGCCTAAAATGTAAGTTACTCAGTTTTAATTTCTTGTATATTGAAGAAATATCATTCTCGCAATTGGGCTGTTGGTCTGAAGTGCACTCTTGCTCATGATAATGCATAAATATATCAGAAATATAAATGTGGCTGTCATTTTTTCACTGGTCTTGCTTGAGATATCCACAGCATTGTCTTTGTAAAACAAGCTGTAGAGTTCTGAAACCATTTGGTTTGTGATCTGCTCTCTCGCTCTCTATAAAGGTAACAGGAATTACTCGACCAAACATCTCCTCCGCCAACAGCTTCTTTGCTAAGAAACACCTGATATATTTGACTAGCTCTTATCTCTCGCTCTCTCAGTCTCTCTTTCTCACACTCCCCCAAATCTCTCTTTCTCTCTCACAGCTTCTCCCCACCCCCATCACCAACAACTTTTCGTCTCCTCTCCCTCCCAGCTGTTGCCCTTGTTTGTCTTTCCCTTTCCCCCTGGGCTCAGAGTTTCCTGTAGGGCTGGGCAGCCTCATCTCAGCCGTTTCTTCCAGAGAGGGCCTCGATCTCCAGTATTATACTTCTATATGCACTTTCTTTCTACGCCATCTTAAATATATGAGCAGTTTGTCCTAAAATGGAATATACATTTCAATAAAGCTTAAGAAAATACATCACATTTTTATTGGCCAAAATAAATTACATCAAACTGGGCATCAAAGACACTGAGTTGTTCACTTTTGTTTTAAAAATTTAATATAAAAATTAAAAAAATATAATAAGCTAATACATTTAGATTTGCAGTTAGTGTTATTTATTTATTATAACATTATTTATGTCAAATTATAGAATGAATTCATATTTTGAATTAGCTTTTATTTTTATATTTTCAAATTTAATTTTCATTTTTCATTTTCATATTAGTTTAAGTTTAGAAATTAGGTGCTTTTGCCAGTTTTTTTATTCTATTTAGCTTGAATTTATTTTTTATATCAGTTTTAGTATTAGTAATTTTAGTACTTCAGTTTTCACTTATTTCAATTAATTGCCAAGGTGACATCTCTATTTTATTTTATTTTTCATTTTAGTTTTTTTCAATTACTGAAAATAATTTTTAATAGATTTAACAGTTAAAACTGCATTGCAGTTATAGATTTATAAACACTGAAAAAAAACTTAAGTCAAGCTTTTAACTAAAATCAAACCATTTCAAATGTACTTACTGATGAAGGAAATCAAATCAAACCTCTAAAACACAAAGTCAAATCGAAATGAACGAAAGTGTTGTTAAAAGGTTAAACAGATGAAAACAACTATTTTTAAACATAAAATATTTTTTGTGTATGCATTGGGAGATCTAGGTGGGAGAAGTCGAAGCCAAAATCTCTCTCTTCCTTACTTTTATCAACCCTAAAAGGAAGTGAGGTGCAGGCAGGGAAAGAGCGAGGAGGGGGAACCGTCGTGCCTAGCTGTTGGAAACACTGCAGTTGGTTAACAAAAAAGAGCTTTGTTTGAAACCCAAACCTCTGTTGAGTTTATGTCATTACATTCCACCAAAACATCTTCTAACATGAAAGCACGGATCTGATGATGACAAAGTGATATGAGATTTATTTCAAAAGATGAATTCCCGACGTACCAACAAAAACACACGGAATGAGAACCAATACCAAGATGAAGAACGAGCACCCCTCAGGCATCGCACCAAAATGTTATAAAATATCAAAAAAGTCTCATGAATAGAAATGTGTGATTTACGCAACGTCCACTAAATCAAGATGCTGTATAGGCTTATCCAAAAACACTTCATGTTGAAATGAATGCGAATTATCTGCCAGCAGTGCATTTCTAACCTCATCATAAAGGGTCAAATCAGGACGCTCAAAGTCTGAGATTTTCTCTCCCACACACTCCTTCTGTTTTTAATGCATTTTCTGCTCTTATTATACACCCTCTCCAACTGCTGATTATGAACCTGACCTTACTTGTCTCCACCATTTCTAATCCTAAATTCCACTCACGGCTGACAGAGCTTGACCAGGTCCTGGTCTGTGGTTCCTGGATGGAGACCACGGATGTACAGGTTGGTTTTGCTCAGCTGGTCTCCACCGCTGCTGTTTCCATTACTGCTGGTGGTGGTGGTGGTGTTGGGACTGGGCGGAGCCATCTGCTGGGTGGAGGATGCATACGCCTGCTGTGAAAACAGAGATAAGACAAGATCCAATACAGTGCAATTAGATTCAAAATTCCAAAGGGCTTTCCTTAATTTTCCTTTGAAATGTCCTCTGACTTATGTGGAAGGAGTTGTTGTGCTGACCATTAGTGACTCATGCACAATCGCAGAGCAAAACACTGGAATATCAAAATGATGCTGTCGCAATATGAATATAACCTTTAAAAAATTAGTTCTCTCAGAAATTAAAATTATGTAATTATTATTCACCCTGATGTCATTTCAAACCCATATGCTGTTTTTTTTCCATGGAACACAAAGGGAGATTTCCATGCAACAACAAAACAAAAAAGTGACAAAAACGACCCATAAACGTAGTTGTGTGCTATTATATTCCAAGTCTTCCTGAAGTCATCCAAAAGCTTTGTGTGGAAAAACTGAACAAAAAATTATACAAAAATTCTCTTCAAGTGGATCATTGAAACTGTATCTGGCTGTGTCCTAAATCACATACTCTTCAGGTACTCTACGTCTTTTGAATAAATAATTACTTTGCGACCGTTAAACAAGTATGTGTTGTTTGAATGTAACTTGGACATATACATTGTCATTAACATGTGACCTATTAGCATCACTGCCATTAACAACTCCTGTCCTGTGAAGTGTCCATCAAATGCACGCTTTGTCCAAAGTAGTAGGTCATCAGGGTACTTTTCACCTACTAATTTATGAATACTGTAAATTCGGACATACTCTTCTCACATACTGTTTGTCGCCTACTATATAGGGAAGTATTTGATTTCAGGTGCAGCCACAGTCTCAAAAGAACGATCACTTCACAAATCGGACTGATCAGTTTCTAACTGGTTCAATGATTTGGCTTTTGAGTTAAAGCTATTGTAAGGCTCAAAAAGACTTGAAATATGATAAAACCACATGAGGGTGACTAAATAACGACAGAATTTTCATTTGTGGTTGAACTGTCCCTTTAAAAATGTGATTTGGTTTCCAAAAACAAGCTGATTCTGAAACAGAAAATGCCTCTGATTGTTGTTGTGTCCAAAGCCTAGGGCTTTCCCTCTCCTGAGAGGTTCTGTTAGTTTTCTAATTAACTCCTCATCAGTCAGAGGGGCAGGCAAGGATGAAGTATTTCATTAGCCAAGCCTGTGAAATCAAATCTCAGTCAGGGAACAATGGGGCAGTTTAATACATGCCACAAGTTCACTGGTTTGGCTGAGATTGTTGGAAAAAGGGGAGAGGGGCACATCCAGAAGTGCTCGTACAAACGTTATGTCATATATAGGGCACTTGTCTTTTGCTCTCCTCTTGAGCCGGTTGAACTTAGTTATAGAAGCCTGTCTAATTGAGATCTGAGCTTGTTAGCGTTGAGCGCTAATCCCTCTCATGTGCTGGGTGCAGTCAGAAAGCACTGTCTCATTAGGACTGCTCTACTCGGCTAACTCTGCCTCTGCATGGGAAAACAGATGACTGAACCACTGCCCCCCACTAAGCCCATCTGCCCCGCAACGCTGTTCAAGGTTGAGCAGTGCCGCACACCTAACAACACCAGTCTTCCCCACACAAACACTACATGCTAAAAATAACAAAACCTTCAAATGACATCAATCCAGATAGATGTGTTGTTCAAATCATGCCATATTATTTCCCAGTTTTCTCATTATTTCCTTATCTAAAAAATCAGGTTACTTTAAAATGCATATGTGCATTCAATTTTTAATCTTTATGTAATTTAGCTTTTTAGCATTATTTTAAATGTTTTAAATGTAATAAAGAGAGAGAGAGAGAGATAGAGAGAGAGACATTCATAATGTTACAAAAGATTTCAGATGTTGCTTTTGCATTTTCTGTTACTGAGAATAAAATTGCTGAGAATAAAATGTATCACCATTTATATAAAAAATATTAAGCAGCACAACAGTTTTAACATTAATAATAAGAATCATGTGACACTGAAGACTTGAGTAATGACTGCTAAAATCTCAGCTTGGTCATCACAGGAATAAATTACATTTTAAAATATATTCAAATAGAAGAATTCTTTTAAATGGTAATAATATTTCACAATATTTTTACAGCATTTTTGATCAAATAAGTGCAGCCTTGGTGAGCATATATAATATTATGGAAATATTAGGTGTATATATAATATTATGGAAATATTAGGGAGGTTTTGTTAGGTTTAGCTCAGTTCTGCAGAAAATTGTATTCCCAAACTATGCTGCAAAAAGTGTTTTCAAATTTGTAAATAAAATATTTTTAGAATATGTTTACAAGAAAATACTATTTCTTTCTACTTAAGCATTTTATTTATTTATTTTAAAGTCTTAGATACTTGCCATGTCTTTGTAATTACTGGTCCAAAAAAATGTACTAGCAATTTCTGAGTGAAAATTGTTTAAATGCCAATTTTTGTTTTTTTCAGTGTGCACATTAAATGTACTTTAATTGACAAGACAAGCAATGTTACAAATATATATGCAATTGTAAAATTGGTCACTTTATTAACTATGCATTTTATGACTATGCAAGTTAACTATGCATTGTAGTTCTGCTTAACTAAGTTTGCGTGCCTTGTATTCTCCTCACGACTTCTCATGACTCATATGGACTCTACACAAACAACTCCCATTCATGTACATCTGTTAAACCTACAGCTTTAATTCTTGTTCATGCAAAGCATGTGATATATTGGGTGAAGACATTCCTCAGAGTCCACAACCGCGCTGACAGTAATTCACGCATCGTAACCATCCTCACTGCTCTGTTTACTTCAGATTGCGCTCAATGTATCTGAATGCTGAACAAATCCTTGTCAACATCTAATCAATACCAGCAAAGCTGCCCTTGAACATCTCAGTTGCACTATAATGAAACCCGAGAGTCCTCCCTTATTTGCACTTGAGGACAGCACTGCAGTGGAACCGGCTATAGGCCGCTTCTTCATTTCCATAGATATGCGCAGTGTGGTAATGAGAGCATGGCGGGGTTTGCACCTCTCTTGATTACTCCATTGCAGTGCCACTAGGGCAGACTCTTGGGAAGGCTTGCAGAAATAGAGGTCACAGGAGGCAGTAAGCAGCTCTGAAGAGTTAGCAGGGGATCTGGCTCTAAAGAGCTGGTACCAGGTGTGACTGTGGATGGAAATAAATGGTGTGTCTATCGCTCCAACCTGCATAGGTTACAGTATTGTGGGTGCACGCTTTTCGTTTTGCCGGGAATATGGACGTTTAATAACCTACCAACACACATTGTGGCATAATGCAGTCTTCCATAGCAAGTGAAAATAACTTGCATGTATTTTATATACGATTACGTTGGAAAGGAGCTATATGCACAATGGCAATCCTTTTGTTTTTATAAAATGAATAAAACAAAGTAAAAGGTGCATTTATGATTATTTTTTAGTTTTCAATTTCTGAAAATACATAAGATATATAATAAATTACAATATCATATATAGATGTCTATAGATGTCAATGCAATAATTTTGTGATTATTTTTAGTGTGTAGTTAGTCAAATTATACTGTGGTTTGAGAAATTATATTTATATAATTTTTTAATATGAATATTTTAAGAGTACATGAATATGATTTCTAAAACAATATATTACTATTTTTACAACATATTTTTATTAAAATATATATATATATATATTTTGTGATGGCAGTCAAATAATTGTAAATTTATTTAATAATTCTGATGTATAATTAATTTCTAAAAATACGTAATATACATAATATGCCAAATAATATGCAATAATATTGAGATCATTTTTAAGGTGTAGTTAGTCAAAAATCTCTGTTGTGTGAGAAATAGATTAGATTAGATTTATGTTAGAGTCAGATTTTGATTGAATAAAAATATTAAAAACCGTGCTTGCCTAATAATATAATACATAATGCAAAAAGGATTTGTTTTCAAAAAAAAGTGTAACTAAAAATAAAATCTTTGCATGAGAATATTGAGACAATATTATTAGGTAAAATATACTTCAGAATACTCATTTTTGTCCCTCACTTCCATTTCCTCAGAGAAATGAATAGAGCTTTGGTTTCTAAATCACATATATGGTGAATCTTGTGAAATATGCATCATTCACTGGATTAAAGATGAGGGGAAGGGGCTGAGAACAGCAGAAAAAACATCCCTCAGTTGCTCAGTTCTCCACCCTTTTCAAGTTAGACTCACAAATCAGGATTTAATCTTGTCAGGCATTTTCTCCGCTTCTCTGTCTGTATATCTTTTGGCTAATCAAAAATGTCCAACTATAACTTTTAGTAGAAATAAACCTTAGCCACAGCCAGTAACCCAGGATCCACGCACAATGTTTGAGACGGGAATTCCAGGAATTCCAAGTCATTTATCTCTGAGCAATCTGCATCCCTGCCAAGAGTGCAGGAAGGAGGGGAATGAGTCTTCTTCTAGGCTGCTTGGTTTTCAAAACTGTGTCTTTCAGCAGTGATCCATCCCGTGAAGGAGAATTTCGAAGTGAGTGCGTGTGAGTGAACACACATTTCTGTAGCGGTACCAACAGAAACAGACTCTGTCCCAAGGAATCTTCAGCATGCGTTACTGAGTGATTCAAATATTTTGGTAGAATCACATAATCTGAAGAAAACTTTACAATGTTACAGTTCACAATTTTACAAAGGTGACAAGTTTGCAGTTTAGTGTTTTTTATTAGAACATTAAACTATTCTTGAATATAGTTTTGCACCATATACCTTCATTTTCTAGTGATGAAACTTAAACTGTAAATATATATTAATATTTGAAGAATGTAGTTTTAATTTAATAATAAAATTGTATTCATATTTTAATTAATATATATATATATTACATATATATTTTGCAACTGGCATATATTGGGTTTGAAGTTTTTGAAGCATAAGAAGCTCTTTTAGCATCCAAGCCGGCTCTCGTTGTTCCTCTCTATATTATGCTGTTCAAGACGCATCTCAAAGCTCTCAACTTTACATTCAAAACTGAGTGATTCGCATAAAAAGGGTGTTTCATTACCTGAAAGGTCACAGAATATTTGGAAGACTCTAATGAGCTTCAAATATTCATACTGTGTAAAGTGATTTGCAACATTTTGCCGCCCCACAGAGTGTCATTCTCCAGTGGATTTTATTCCGCCAGAGCTGACAGCAGTGGGGTGAGTCAGTGCAGCAGTGCTTAGCAGACCTGCAGGGCTTAGGAAGCCTATCTAAGTTTGGGGCACTTAAGGAGGAAATTAGAGACCAGTGGCTGCACACTCTCACAATCCAGAAATTCTGGAAAAATTAATGTCCCCTGATAACTCGTAGGCACACAGGCTGTGGAAATAGTGTTTCAAATTACATTTTCTGCAGAGCTTATTCAGACCGAGAACAAAAATTTGTTTTATCAGATATGTATCTTGCGTTACAGCATGTGAAGTTGCATTGCTAGAACTATTATCTTGCATTTAGGGTTAAAAATCATTATGGTCGGGGTCAGATTGATCCTGACTTTAGATTCATTAAAATTAAAATCACACTTTATATTAAAAAATAGTAAAAGCAACAAACCTTAAAAACATTAATGCTTCTCACACATTACAACTATTAAAAAAAATAAAAAATTGTCATTTTAAACACAGGAAGTCTGTGCTTTCCCAAAGCTCAAACAGAACAGCATGGCACTTTCCAGCAAGCTGAGCATGCACAACTTGATAAAAATGTACACTTTGAATGAAAGTGTCTGCCAAATGAATAAATGTGAAGGTAAATACCCTCAGAGGCAGAGAAACTGACATAACAAAAAACACCAAAGAATGCTTTTATTTCAGGTCTGCGCAACTGCCAATATAATAATAATATAATAATCATAATAGAAATTCTGCATGCAAACACTCCACAAAACAGTGGAGCATCAACACTTTGCAATCATGTTCATGACCCAAAATGAGGAAAAATTTCTAAATTTCAAGAATAAAATCATAGTTTTAGCAGTATTTCCAAACAACTCAAAAATCATAATGGGTCAAAATGATCCGCAATATAAACATGCAAATGAGAGTGCTTTTGGTTAGCCTTCTCATTCCTTTCTTGGTATAAACAGACCTTTGGCCTCACAACTAGTTGGTTCATCTTCCTCCTGACCCACACTCATTGAGAGTCACTGCAGAAATACTGTTTGGTGGTTTTACCCACACCTGACATTCTCCCTCTGCATTTTTACATAGCTACAGCAACTAAAAATCGATGTGCTCCCTCAGCTTCACAAAACACTAGACTCGTCCAACATATTCCAAGTGAAACCTGAAGTTGTTGTCCAAACTGGGCTTGTCAGTCCTCTTTTGGTCTTCCATTGGCAGCAACAACAGCCATCCTTACTCAACAGATAGGGCTGCCTCTAGGCTTTTGGCCAATAGCCCCTTCTCAAATCCACTGAACGCTTTTTCATCCAGTCCGTTCCAGCAGGTGAAATGCAACCTGACATCACTAGGTTATTTTTTCATTATAAACAGATGCTCTGAATTCAATTCTGCCCAAAACTGCTTCCAAAAACACCATCTACCATCTTCACTGCCATCCCTGGGGTGATACATGGCATAATATCTACATTCCATCGCAATATACAACCTTTCAGTAATGACAAACATGTCCTCTTTATGACCGAGGGACATGATGCCCACCTGCCCAACACAGCTTACTTCTTTTCACACTACTACCTACACTTCCTCCCCCAGCACTCGCCCCGCTGTGCGAGTTATTGAGAAAAGATGCACCATGGGCTCGGACACCTGCCTGCTCAGCGGCTGGGCTGGTGGAAGCTCTGCTATCAGGCAGCTCAATGTTTTCTAGAGCAACACTTATAAGTAAGTGTTGGTTTTGTACAAATCGAGTCCACAGTTAGCTCTAATAACAAAAGGACAATGAGGTCAATGAATATGGTTAAACATGTAACTGTGAATCTCAATAGCTGTGGTCTTCAATTATTACTTCATAAACTGAAAGGTAAGATGAAATCAGCAACCCGGTCTGCTTGCATCTTTGCGTTGTTTCTGGATTATTTCGTGAGCACGGGCGTGAAGCTGAAATAACATTTAGAGAGCCAAGCTGGATCAGATCACAGGGTGTATGCTTATAAAACTGTTAATGAGTAGATAGACCATCATACTCAATGTCAGTGAAACGGCTTCCCTTTATCTATTTTATAAGTTATCAGGCAATAATTCATAAATGGTCAACACGTTAATAGTCTTTCTTCGCTTTGCACTGTCATTTTATTTCAGTCTATTTATTATGATGACCTTGTAAGGGCATTGAAGATTGCAGATGATAAAGACAGAGTGCTTTGAATAAACTTGCAAGAAAGTGCACCTGATTCACTCATGATGTTAAAAATATATGGCTGACAACTTTAAGTGCATATCATTGCACAGTATTAATGTCATGTCAGTTATAGATTGACAAAAGAATAGTAGAACACAATTACACTACTGTATCACTGTGGGCACAACAGGAAAACAATGTAGTAACTAACTTTATGTAGCTAAAATTTGGATACATTTGCATACCCAAACTCAAAACAGAAAGGAAAACATTTTTTTTTCTAAAAAAAACAACAACTAATAATCTGTTTTAAAAATGTATACTAGTAGGCCTATCGTAATGCATGTTACGTTTTTATTAGAAGATTTACTTGTGTCAAAAATCAAACTCTAGCTAACTGAAAATCGTTTCTGAATGTAAATTATTGGAAACTTAATCACTAGTGCCATATCTGTTATTAGTTTATCTATAGCCTACTGAGTAAGTCACTGCGTGTAGCCTATCCAACATCATATATGTCGCACGAGCGTTCGTTATTACAAATTAACTGCGCCATTAACATGTTACAAAAGAAAATTTAGCGTTCTTTTCCTCTCATTCTGACCTTTGTCTCTCCGAAAATAAACAGCCCGTAAATCAAAGGCATCCTATGTCGGATTCATTGACTTTCTGTCTCTGCAAAGTCAATCCGAAACCTAAATGTTTCCCGTCATAGTAGTGGGATTTATAGGGGTGGGGCGAATGACTCAACGTAAAACTTGGTTAAACTAATTTTCTTTTTTCCTCATCAAGCAATTTTCCTCATGAATCCCAAACAATAGTCCTATATACTGATTTACTGCAACGAATCCACAAGCATCGAGTCCCCATAAATAAGTATATCTATCCGTGAACATTTCGGACCGCAAGTTCCGTAGGTGACTTCTCAGCCATCTACATCAAGATGCCCACTTTTTAATACACGCTGACTCCAGTATCACACTCCACAGCGGAGGATTACCCGGCACGATCGCGCGATGATACACTTCAGTATTTTCACGGTTCCACTTTCAAGGACACTGCAGCTCACACTCATGCAGTTACACACACAACAGAGATAAGCGACAGAAATCAGCGTTTTCCGCCGGCCCGACCAGCTGACGCCACCGCATATGAAGAGGGCTTTACCTTTTTACTGGTTCTGCTGGGATAGCCGTTATATGGGTTGATTCCTGTCCTTGGCGGCACAGAGAGCAGCATTTTTACAGCAGCAGCAGCAGCAGCGCGCGCTGTGTCCGGAGCGCCTAGTACAGCCAAAACAGTCAGCTGACGTCACCGGGGACATTCAGCCTGGAGTCTGTGGAAGAGATTGAGTCGCTCACACACACACGCACACGCGCACGCACACTGCTGTTCGTTAGCACACAGGAGGAAAACAGCAGTAGTACACGCTATTCTGTTCTAAATGATATTGAAAGCTATACTCACATATGACTAATAAAAGAGTTTTGATTTCATATTAACTTTTTCTTTTTTTGAACAAGGATCGTAATGGAGGAAATCAACTGAAAGACCCATTCTTGAACTTTCTGGAAATCGATGCTGAATTTTCCCAGCTGCACAAACACTATTAAATATGATATTCACTGATTATACAGGATGTGCACCACCTCTGGGAAGCTGGACGTTCACAAATTCACATATATTCTTCTTGTGATACTCAGTAAAAGCACTAGCAAATGTAAATAACTGGTCCACCACAACTAGGGTGCAGTACACCACAAAAATGAAAAATTATATTAAACTTAATCGGGTAATATATGCAATTTTCCTATAAAATACTGTAAAGATGATGTTTTGTGAAGAAAAAAAAAATCTCAGTGAAAATGTGTATTTAGGAAGGCAATGTCCATATGTAAACGAAAGCTATGAGTTCTTTTAATTTAGTTAAAAACAGTACAAGCAGTGGCGTAGCCAGAATTTTATTTTTGGGTGGGCCTTACAGCAAATATCCTACATTATTGAGCATTATATGTGAACCACAGTCATAAGGGTCAGTTTTTCATTTTACATCATCTGAAAGCTGAATAAATAAGCTTTCCATTGATTTACGGTTTGTTAGGACAATTTAGGACGATATTTGGCCCGAGATACAACTATTTGAAAATCTGGAATCTGAGGTTGCAGAAAAATGAAAATACTGAGAAAACTGCCTTTAAAGGTGTCCAAATGAAGTCCTTAGCAATGCATATTACTAATCAGGATTTAAGTTTTGATATATTTACGGTAGAAAATTTACAAAATATCTTCATGGAACATGATCTTTACTTAATATCCTAATGATTTTTGGCATAAAAGAAAAATCGATCATTTTAACCCATACAATGTATTGTTGGCTATTGCTACAAATATACCCGTGTGATGATACCCGTGACTTAAGACTGGTTTTGTGGTCCAGGGTCACATATGCAAAATTATATGAATAATATTGTGATGCAAAAGAATTGTTTTCTATCAGAATACATTTTAAAAAGTAATTTATTCCTGTGATGGCAAAGCTGATTTTTCTGCAGTCACGATCCTTCAGAAATCACTCTAATATGCTGATTTAGTGCTCATTTGGTTCTCATTATTCCAAACATTTGAAAGTTATGTGCAAGTTAGGAATTCAATCAAATATGCAGCCACCGAAATGCCTCCCATAATCCCTGAAACACTGTCAACATATTTTTATGGGGAAATTCAAACAACCACACCTGCTATTTAACTATTTTTTCTTATTACAGTGTAGGCAAAGGAACACCATGTTGCCAGCAAAGCCCAAAAGACACTTGAGATCATGAGTCAGCCCACAGCAGAACCCAGTCATACACCACTAAGTCATCTTCTCCAGCATCACAGCCATAGCCGAGGAGCCGACAGTGTTTATCTGAAGTCAGATGAGTGGCTAATGTGGGAGGATAGTTGTTTAAAACTCTGATTTTTTTCGTTTAGCCACTGCAGATGAAATCTCTTTGCTTCCAGTGCTCTATCTACAGGTCTCTGGCATTTTGCTTGTTTATGTTTAGATAAGAGCCACATGCTACATTCCTACGGTGTTGGTACAGTGTTTAATATGTAGAGACATATTTGCACTTTCTGTATATTTTAATGATTAAAGCCTTGTTGGGTGTTCTCAGAGACTTAAAAAACAGGATTAGAAATGTATATATCCATATTCACAAATGATTTATGATTTTCCAAGAGTTCAGTTCAGTTTAGTCTTGCCGTTCATTTTATTTATAACATTTCAGATCGGGTAATTTCAGAAAATTGGGGTTTAAACAGAATAATAAGCGTTTCCAAGCCTGTAAGCTGTCCTGGACAAATGAAGGTCACTGAGCTATTGATTTGCATATGTACACAAGAAGATAAACAGTTTGGCCTTCAATAGAGCAAATCGAACATCAGATAGACACTTACAAACACCCTATGGAAAAATATATTAATATTGATTATAGATAATGTTAATATATTTTTTTTTTTAATGAAAATATGTAAATTGTAATATATTCCTGGCAAAGCTCAGTAGCCATTACTCCAGCCTTCAGTGTCTGATTCGGTGCTCAAGAAACATTTCTTTTTATTATCAATGTTGAAAACAGTTGCACAGTTGCACTGTGATAATTTTTTTAGGATTCCTTGTTGAATAGAAAGTTCAAAAGAGCAGCATATATGTTAAAAAGAAACCTTTTGTAACATTATAAATGTGTTATTGTCAGTTTTGATACATTTTTTGCATCCGTGCTGAACAAAGGTGTTCATTTCCAAAAAACATGTAGTGACCGCCTAATTTTAAACAATGTGTATGTGACCCTGGACCACAAAACCAGTCTTAAGTCGCTGGGGTATATTTGTAGCAATAGCCAAAAATACATTGTATGGGTCAAAATAATTGATTTTTCTTTTATGCCAAAAATCATTAGGACATTAAGTAAAGATCATGTTCCATGAAGATATTTTGTAAATTTCCTATACTGTAAATATATCAAAACTTAATTTTTGATTAGTAATATGCACTGCTAAGAACTTTATTTGGACAACTTTAAAGGGGATTTTCTCAATATTTTGATTTTTTTGCACCCTCAGATTCCAGATTTTCATGTATAAATCTCAGTTTTGAAAAATTGATCCTTATGACTGGTTTTGTGGTCCAGGGTTACATATAATAATATTTTTAAAATAATTTTGATAATAGACTTCTTACTAATATAATCAAATTGTATTCAACAAAATTTTTATCTAATTTTTCTCTTCTGTCTCTTTCCATTATTATACGTATTTTTTTTCTGGGTGACTACATAAGCAAAAGTAGTAAAGCACAAATATACAATGTTTGTACATATGTAAACATTCGACGTATTTAAAATAAAACTGACAACTGCATCATAAATGATGGAGGCCTAATACATTTCACCATCTTTTTTCACATGCCTAAAGCAAATAAATCTTGCTCAGACACTGACTGTCTTTCAGAGGGACCTGGAGAATGAAGTCTTGATGGGGGTTGGGAATATCTTTAGTGTTTGCGCATACCTTGAATTCTTCAGGTGTTGTCAGCATGGCCCTTGCGGTAATTATCACCCTGTGGGAGCCTGGCTCACTTCCCTACCTGCTATTTAGGATGTTTCCTTTGAAGGAAATACCTTTTTTGGACTGAAAGTTCATGCATTGTTACCTCTAGGTTGCACATGTTCAGCTTTTGTTGTAAGGATTTCCATATGTTGTTGCAAAGGTTTTGTTTGACACAAACAGGACACCGCAATGATATCTTTCCAGTGTCACCATTGGCGAATGAGATCACATTCTGAGCTCGGTGACATCTGCAGTGCGGGGCTGGGAGATTCACAGGCCTGATTTATGCAACTATCCATCTTCGCTCAAGGCTGAGGGCCAGAGGAGTAATGTTGGCCTAGCAGACATCCCACAATCCAAGATGTGTGATGTAATTTACCCAATGTTCACACGCATACACAAACACAAACGCACACTAGAGAAAAGGTCTCAATTGCTGCCAGTTATTCATAGCGCTCTCACACATTATGGTGATGCTCAAAGGTAACAGAAGCAAAGCTCAATGCACCGCTGCAATATGAGCTATTACTGATCTGTCACATATTCGCCTCCATTTCCTAGCTAGAAACTCATTTCGTATAACGCAAACTAGATGCATGTACGCAAAATAGCATGCGAACCAAATCATCAGGGAGTGATTCAATTCAATAAATCATTGCATGGACTTTTTGTAATTTCGTCTCTCGTACTCCCGCCTGTCTGCAGCAGGTTGGTGGAGTCTGGGAACACAGTTCATTCCTCTCCCTCCCCCCCCATTGTAACCAGCTCAGTCTCCAGCGCTGTGGATGGTGAAGGCGGGGGATTGTGTGCAGATGTGCTTGGAGAGTGGCCAGGCGCTTTGCCCTGAGAGAACATGTGGTCTGGGACTGTTTACGCTGGCACTGTCTCAAATCAACCCCCACACAACATGCTAGGCCTCACAGGACACCACACACACGCACACACACACGCACATAGATCTCTTTCCCCTGCTGCTGCTCAGGAGCTGTTCTGCTAACTGAGCGACATCAATCTTCGTGCCAATTATTGAACGTGAGGTGCATCCATTCACCAAAATAAAGCAAATATATTTATTAAGTAATGACTTAATTTTGTTGAAGTTGGCATGAAATGAAAATGAACCTTATTTTCTAATTGTATATTATACATCTTATTGTGAATGATTCAACCATGTCTGTTTTCTTGAGGTTGTAAGTTTTATTCAATATATCATAACTGGATCTTCTCTCTGGTGACATATGCAGGACTTCTCCAATCAAATCATTTAGTCCACTTAAACCCCACCCCACATTTTATAGCCTAATCCAATCAACAGCTGATGGATTGAACCAAGTCCCTGCCCTTCATTTTTCATTTTTCAATAATCTGTTACTCTCAGATGTGTGCCACAATATGGAAAGATCTGTTGCTACTTCTGTTTCAGTGTGACTTTATAGACATGGCAAAAATGCAAATTCTGGCATCATTTCCTCAAAAAAACACACAAGGAAAAGTTTAGCAGAATGTTCATGCTGCTCTTTTCCATTCTATGAAACTGGACATTGACCATGGTTTGTGAAGTACCAAAATGGAAAAAAAAGGCATAATAAAATTTGTCATGTGATGTATTTTAAGTTTTTTTTTTTACATTTAGGTTTGACATTTTTATGCAAAACAGACAAATATACTCATGATTATCTTTTCGATTGCTGCATTTTACTCTTAAATCTCATTCACATATGCACATATCTAAAAACGTCACATCAAAATGTGTCGTACCAGATTTGGCATCACTGATGCCATATTTTATTGGTTGTACTGTGACTTGACCACAATATGCCACATTTTAATATGCACATATTCAAATTGCACAAATAAGATTTCAGGCAATGGAGAGAAAGGTTTTCTGTGAATAATGACTTGAATTTCTTTCTGTTCATTGCACAAGTCTGTTATTTGACTTGAAAAGAATATGAAGATGTATCATGGTATTTTGGGGATTTTGTTTTGGATTTGAGTCACTTTTGTAGCTTGGCAGCCCCTGGTTACAATTCACTTACATTATATGAAAGCAGACTTGAACATCCTGCTTAAAGGAATCATTCACCCCAAAATTTGAATTAGCTGAAAATGTACTCATCCTCAGGCCATTCAATATATAGATGAGTTTGTTTCTTCATCAGAACAGATTTGGAGAAATGTAGCATTACATCACTTGCTCACCAATGGATCCTCTGCAGTGAATGGGTGCCATCAGAATGAGAGTCCAAACAGCTGATAAAAATATCTCAATAATCCACAAGTAACCCACACGACTCCAGTCTTTCAATCTTGTGAAGTAAAAAGCTGCATGTTTGTAAGAAATAAATCCATCATTAAGGTGTTTTACATCTTGGATGGTCAGAGGGTGAGTAAATTTTCAGAAAAAAAAAAAGTTCTGAGTGAACTATTCTTTTAAAATCTTTTGTGTGTGTGTGAGTGTGTGTGTGTGTGTGTGTGTGTGAAAAAAAAGCTGAGTTTGGAAAACATGAGGGTTCAGCCTTATTTCTGTGTGAACTATCCCTTTAATGAAACTCTTGGATGAGAGCAGATGTTTTGATGCAGGATGGCATAATAACCCACAGATTCATAGTGGCTCAAGATGACAAATCTAATGGCTCACTTGAAACTGAAAAAAAAGCACTTGCTTTACCCAATTTGGCGGCCAAATCTTGCGCTGGGTGCGTTTCAGAGACAGTTGAATGCACAGATTGTCACAGATGCCTAGGGGGAGGAGGTCATTAAGCATGCATGGTTGTCATGCTGTGTCAGACGAAGAGCTTGTTGGATTTATACCCCAATGTACAATGAGCTTTATCACCACCCCCAAGCCTTTCTCCCAGTGAGGCATGGGGAATGAGGGTAGATACATGTTGAGGCACGTGGACGGCCAGACATCCCTGCTACGCTACTCCCAGATGCTCCACATAGCCGGAATGCTATTCTCCTTCCACAACATCTGCCGGCTGCACATCTTCCCAAAAGACTCCACAGGAATGGATGTCCCCACATCACAGACTGAATCTCTTGTTTTGACCTCTCTATGGATTGCAGATGTCATTCAGATTAAGAATTTATTTTTCTTCAGTAGGATTTTTTAAAGGGTTTGGCTTCACCAATGTTAAAAAGACACCAAAGTTACTTACCAAGATTAAAAACAGCCATTTAAAAGAATGAAATAAAAGTACACCACGCACCAAATAAAACAAGGAAACAGGGCAAATTTAGCAGTGATTACGTACGTTCATTAAACACTGACTCATATGTGTTATGTGACATCATTTGATCTATTAGATCATTTCAATGGACCTTCCTTAAAGAGAAGTATTCCATGAATCACTGCACTTATATTACGCTTGGGTGGGAGCTGTAAAATCTCCAAGAACTGTGTGGTATCTTGTTCACTATATAACAGTGGGATTTATTAGAGAGGGTGGAGGACAAAAACCCTGAAATGAGAACATGTGCACTGGCTGGAGAAAAAAGTGCAAATAGACTGGTGTGTAGTGCCACCCAGAGGACAGCACACTTTGATGGAATAAATTAGGTATTTTATGTATTAACTTGTTTTGGGCTGTTGGGAGCAGTCTTATTGTAGTAGTATTTGTAAAGTTATATTATATATTATATTATAGTATTTATTAATGTTTAGAACTTTTATAATTTCAGTTTTTAACCTAATTTTAAATTAAGTTTTAACATTTTGTTGTGTGTATTGGTCATATCTTGATTGATACATACGTGTTTCCATTTTAGTTTTGAAGAGCTACTTTAACTTAAACTTCTTCTCTTCCACTTAGTTACCAATACAATACTTTTAATTTTCATTAATGAGTTTGTAAAGAGTTTTTTACACACACACACACACACACACACACACACACACACACACACACACACAAACACACAGTATCTCACAGAAGTGAGTACACCCCTCACATTTTTGTAAATATTTTATTATATCTTTTCATGTGACAACACTGAAGAAATGACACTTTGCTACAATGTAAAGTAGTGAGGCATCACTTCATAACAGCAAAATTTGCTGTCCCCCAAAAAACAACTCAACATGTCCATTAATGTCTAAACTGCTGGCCACAGCGAGTACACCATCAAGTGAAAATGTCCAAATTGGGCCCAGTTAGCCATTCTTTCTCTCCCTGGTGTCATGACCCATAGTGTTACAAGGTCTCAGGGTAACGGGAGCAGGTGTTAAATTTGGTGTTATCGCCTCACTCTCTCATACTGGCCACTGAAGTTCAACATGGCACCTCATGGCAAAGAACCTCTGAGGATCTGAAAGAAGTGTTGCTCTCTACAGGAAGATGGCGAGTTTATAAGAAGATTGCCAAGACCCAAAACTGAGCTGCAGCACGGTGGCCAAGACCATACAGTGGTTTAACAGAACAGGTTCCACTCAGAACAGGCTCATGGTTGACCAAAGAACTTGAGTGCATTGGCTCAAAGCCATATCCAGAGGTTGTGTTTGGGAAATAGACATATGAGGCGGCCAGCCAAGCTGCAGAGGCCAAGGTGGCCGCCTGTCAGTGCTCAGACCATATGCTGCACACTGCATCAAATTGGTCTGCATGGCTGCCGTCCCGTAAGGAAGCCTCTTCAAAGATGATGGACAAGAAAGCCCGCAAACAGTTTGCTGAAGACAAGCAGACTAAGGACATGGATTACTGAACCATGTCCTGTGGTCTGATGAGACCAAGATAAACTGACGGTTCAGATATGCTGCTGCAGGTGTCGGCAATCAGGTGAGGAGTACAAAGACAAGTGTGTCTTGCCTACAGTCAAGCATGGTGATGGGAGTGTCATGGTCTGGGGCTGCATGAGTGCTGCCGGCACTGGTGAACTACAGTTCACTGAGGGAACCATGAATGCCAACATGTACTGTGACATACTGAAGCAGAGCATGATCCCCTCCCCTCAGAGACTGGGCCGCAGGGCAGTATTCCAACATGATAACGACCACTGCCTTGCTAAAGAAGCTGAGGTGTGTTGTGATGGACTGGCTGGGCCACGCTCCAGGACCCAACCCTATTGAGCATCTGTGGGGCATCCTCAAACGGAAGGTGGAGGAGCGCAAGGTCTCTAACATCCACCAGCTCCGTGATGTGATCATGGAGGAGTGGAAGAGGATTCCAGTGGCAACCTGTGAAACTCTGGTGAACTCCATGCCCAAGACGGTTAAGGCAGTGCTGGAAAATAATGGTGGCCACACAAAATATTGACACTTTGGGCCCAGTTTGGACATTTTCACTTAGGGGTGTACTCACTTTTGTGGCCAGCAGTTTAGACATTAATGGCCGTGTGTTGAGTTATTTTGAGGGGACAGCAAATTTACACTGTTATACAAGCTGTACACTCACTACTTTACATTGTAGCAAAGTTTCATTTCTTCAGTGTTGTCACATGAAAAGATATAATAAAATATTTACAAAAATGTGAGGGGTGTACTCACTTCTGTGAGATACTGTATATATAGATTAATGAAAACTATTTGTAATAGTTTCAGTTTTAATTAACAATAACAACATTTGATGTGAGGAGCATGGGAAAAGTTATTTTTAAAAGGAAAATTTTAAAAGGATAAAAAAATTGCTTTAAAAATTTAAAAAATATATTTTAAAATTGTATTATAATTATTATTATTAAATTTAAATTATTTAAAATTATATATATATTGTCTTAAATTATTGTATTGTTTTAAAAAAAGATTTATTTTTAGTTCATTAATTAATTTTAATTAATTAATTTATTTATTACCTATCTATAAGTGCCTGAATGCTTTAGTAATGTTGAAATTTAGTAAAGCCCAGACAATTTCTGAAACTGTAAAGGAATAAATATTTTGATAATAACATTAAAAATTAAATAATTAAATGAGCCAACAATAAGACTAAATGTGATTGTGTTCTGGCATTATAAAATATCCCAGTTAAGCTCAAACCCTGCATGGACTGATCCATGAGCTTGCAGTCGGTCTCTATGTTTCCTCTCTGTCCATATCAGGTAAGACATTTTTATCAAAACCATATAGGCTTAGCAGATGTTGCATTTTCCGTTGATTAGATGTTCCGCCACAGGCGTCTACCATGAAGAAATGATCTCTTTTTAATCACTCTCTTCATGGTTGGTGCTCCAAGTGTAAATGCATAAAAGAGTACAATATATAAGCCTACACCTATAAGAAAATGGTACGTTCAGAGATGTATCATCTGAGCTGTCTCTCCGGATTGTTTGGAACAAAAGTTCATGACTCTTTCTTGCTGTTAGTGAGGTGGATTTTCCAAGCTTCAGATGATTCCACACTGTCTAGAGCAGTGGCGTAGCAAGTCAGCCCCGGGCCCATATGCAAAAAATTTGTACGGGCCCCCCCAAATGATATGGGCTCCAACTCGCATAACTTGTTGATTTTTCGTAAATACCGTTACGTGACTATTCACAAGCTGTTTTAATTACGCGTATAAATGCTTGGAAATAATATTTAACGTTTTCAAGTCCATTCATTGCACGCAAGCCACCCAATAATCGCAATAAGCTTTGTGTTTTTTTATTATAACACAAAGTCTCATCTTTCTGTAAATTTTAAGATCAAATGCAACAATAAATGTGTTTTGCGCTCTTTTATTTGTAGTGAGGTAACCACATTCGCCTCAGTTCAAGCGCATGTGAATTAATGATATTTTCCTCTTTAATATTTGCATCACGAAATAAACATGAATAAATATTTGAATGCATATTGAAAAAAATCAGAACAATTTATACAAACGAATGTCTCATGAAATCGATCAATTAGAGTTTCAAAAATATCTATAGGTGTTATTGCTGTTTTTCGTGTTAAGAAGGGTTGGATGCCACAGACTTTTTTTTTTTTTTTGCAGAGTGTAATTTTCACATTAATATTGCACAATATAATATGATTTTATTATCGTAATTTTGACTTTATTAAATTAGTAGGCCTACGACTTTAATCTTATTTAGTTATTTTTCAGTGTGACAATAAAATGCCGCTGTAGTATATTTGTACTGCATGCAAACACAATCTTGGCACAGCGGCCCAAAAAACAAAAGAAAAAAAATAATAATAAAAATAAAATAGTATTAAGTTTGACGATCCTGACTCCTCATATCTCCTCATTGGACGCGCCTTTAGAGAGAAATGCTTTTTTTTTTTTATTACATAGGCTAATAAAAGAGTTTTTAATTTTTGATTTGAATTATTTCGTTGTAAAGTAGTATTTTATAGCATTCTATAAATATATTTATCATGTCAGTGAGGCAAGTATTTGATGAGATTCGGTTCAGTTTTTGTGAAGTGTTCCTGCTCAAGATCAAGACCACCCTGGGCCGGGTTTCTCGATAACGATTGATCTTAGTGCTTAAGAGCGTTTTCTAGGAGTCATTTTACGAACGTTCGTTATTGTTTCACGTGGATTTCCCAAAAATGCACTTAACATAATCTCAAGTAGCTGTGCTTTAAGTGCTACTTAGGAGTCGCTATCCGTTGGTCAAGTGCTGAAATGTCAATTTATAGAATGGCTTGTATGTACACGCTCGTTTATTGAACCTAGCTCAGATAATATAATATAATATAATATAATATAATATAATATAATATAATATAATATAATATAATATAATTTACATTTACATTTATTCATTTAGCAGACGCTTTTATCCGACAAATGAGGTCAATAGAAGCAATCAAAACCAACAAAAGAGCAACTACATGCAAGTGCAATGACAAGTCTCGGTTAGCCTAACGCAGTGCACGTAGCAAGGTTTTATTTTATTTTATATTAATAAGAAACAAGTAGATAGAATATAAAAAAAGAAAGCTAGTGTTAGTTTTTCAAGAAAAGGTAGCAGTTAGAGAATAAATATGCAGTTGAGGGTCAAGTGTGTGTGTGTGTGTTTTTTTAATTTTTTTTTTTTATAAAAAGAAGACAGATAGATAAAATAGAACTAGAATAGAGTGCTAGAGTATACAGTAATATAATATAATATAAGTATAATAACTATATAAGTGATAAGTATAATATTAATCTACTATAGCCAAATAATATTATATAATAGATTATATATATAGTACATTAATGTTATATTTGTAGATTACTATTATTCTATATAATATAATATCTGTAGAGACGTTATTTCCGGGTCCAATACATGGCTGGTTTTCGTCATTGACAGATTTTTTTTTTAGATTGTCCCTATTTTTCCCAGTCTTTGAAGCGTATTTCCTACATTATTTCTTTTATTCGTTTTTTTTCTCAGTCATTTAATTTAAATGTGTATTTCTATTTTTTGTTTTCTGCCATTTTTAATTATTTCATTTATAAATTCATTAAAAAAAAACAAAAAAAATAAAGTGTACAATAAAGTACAATCAAAAGCTTTAATTATAATCACATTGCACTTGAATAAAGTTAAAGGTGTAATCTGCCGATTGTCCTGCAGGTGACCTCATAAATCTGTCTTCTTACGATGCGCGTATAGGGATTAACGATTACTCCAGAGCACTCGTAGATCTACGAAGATTTTCAAGTACTACTTAAGTTACGATGGTTTTGGGATATGGTCCGCAAATCTAAGATGATTCGTGCATCGTTTTTACGATCAACTTAAGCTTACGATGCTTTTGGGAAACGCAGCCCAGTTTGTTTTCTTTATTTTAAAAAGCAAACATTTTGCTGATAATGTGAGTGCACACAAATAAAATTATTTGCAGCTTCGAATGATGTATACTCTTACCTTTATGAGGAAAAATTACAGCGAATTTTAATTTTCCACTCTTATTAAGAAAAAAATGCAAGTGATCTCGCTAGCGCCTCCATGTCCTTCAAAGCGCGCTTCAGCTTCCACTTTTAGCACAAACGATTTTATATTTGTCACACATTTATCTTAAATTTTTAAATTTATATTGTGAAATGCATGAAGTTTTTTTATGTCTCAAATTGTGTTTATTTGAGAAGGCTAAACTGATCAAACATATGCTCAACTCACTGTCTGGCGCTGGCCGCTTGGTATTTAAAAAAATAAATACAACTTGAATTTAACAAACATAAAATGTTCCAATCATGTTTCTAAATTAACTTAATAAAGAAACGAAACGAAACGAAATATAACCACTTTGCCATTAAGAACCAAAACTGAACTTTTTTAATGGCTGCAACAGCAGCTGTGTAAAGGGGAAGAGAGAGAGAGAGAAAAAAGACACGGGCTCGGGTCGGACTCGGGCGGAGAATTCTGATAAGCTGTCAGACAAGGGCCGGGCCCGTGCAGGGCTCTATATTCGTTCCCTTGTTTCAGTTAAAAGTTCCCCCTCGGCTCGGCGGGCCCCCAATCTACCCGGGCCCATATGCACCTGCATACCCTGCATGCCCAGACGCTACGCCACTGGTCTAGAGATGTGTTTATCTGTTCCTTGGACTGTGACCTCCAATAAACTTCCTCCAGGTCCAGGATAAAAGACATGTGGATTTAAGACAGCAAGAAGGCACAGAAAGTCCCACAAAAAGAAAATCCCCACTTATTAGTGCTACTGACTTTACAACTGCTAATTTTCTTAAAATGAGATTTTTTTCACCCAGTAAGTTTTACTTGTTTATCTAAACTAACGAAAAAGCAAATGAGAACCAACTCCGCTCGTGCAATAACATTTATTGACCACTAGATGGACCCATGTCACTTTAAGATAAGAGACAAAAGAACTCACACCTGAAAATGAACAAAGGAAGAAACAGAGGGGGAAATTACACAGCTACTCTTTGTATTAGTTAATACATTTCACTTTATTACATTTCAGCTTAGTGTGCTTTAATAATTGATCAGTGCACAAAAATGTGCATTAAAATGTAAATAAAGCAAAATAGCAATAGGGGAATCCTAGCCACCTAAACTTACTTCAGAACTGTCCATGACCAATAATAATAATAATAATAATATATAAACATTACATATTTTGCATTATTATTATTTAAGCAGTTTTATTTGTTGTTCTTCCTCCTCTTCCTCCTTTATTTGTTGTTCTTCCTTTTTTTGAAGAAAAAAAAATACAATCTAAAGTAATAAGCCTGTATGTATTACAAGACTTGAATTTTAAAACTTCAAAAAAGGCGATTCTTCATAAAGCTAGTCAACTAATACAAATGAGTTACTTTGAGTCATAATTATAGAGCCAAGATGGCTGCGTGGCGGGATCAGTTTCCACCGAGTGAGGGAGAAAACAAATGGTCAGATGTAAGCTGAGTCGCGCATGCCCAGGAGCCCAGTGCCGCGTAAGGCTTTCAGTTTGTTTGGACTCCTGTCGAGGTGGATGACGTCATGCAGCAGTCCAGTAGAGGCTCCACTTTTTCCCACTCACTCAAATTGTAACCACCAGCATCAGAAGCGTTGGGGCACAGAAGAGAGGAGCCTTTTTTATTTTTATTTTCCAGCGAGGACCGCCAACGGACGATCTTGCATTCTTATTATCCTGATTTTGCAAAAGGAATAATTTGATCAGAGAGAAGACCCCTTTGATTTTAAGGATTTTTTTTTAAAAAAAAGACACCACATACCTCTGTTTGCATGCTGTTATTCAGTAAGCAACATACATGAACGTGCCATTGTACATCACCTCGCCTTTTTAGGCTGGAAAAGCCTTTTTATGCATAGATTTTAATGACACATTCTCTGCTCAGCTACGTTTGCTAGCGTGTCGGAGGGCGCAAGAAACAACAGACCACGGCGGACAATCGTGAGGTTTGGATGAGGTGTTTGAATCCAGCCTTAGGTGAACAATTGTGATCTTTCCATAGGCAATGCCATCTTGCAATGCAAACATGCTGGCTGTTGGATTGCTTTACCTGGGATTAGTTCTTGCAATAGAGATTGTAGATCCCACCAAAGCCATTGAAGGTGAGTAACCACGATTAAACGTGTTATTTTGTCCATGCATGCATTTAGGAGACAGTCTGTAAAGTTTTCAGACATGGCCTGGTGATAGTGACCAGGCAACGTGTGGGCTGCTGCTTTCGACACCCACTATGTGGGCAGCAGTGTGATTATCTCAGGCTTGCAGGATTGATTTTGAATAAATAAAAATGCCGAGGAGGGCATTTGCGCAGTTTTGCTATCACCTGTGCCGTGATTGCTACATCTGTCCTTGTTATCCTCATCCAGACTCGCGCTAATTCATTATGAAACATTCGCATTATCAGCATTTGTGCACAGAAGCCACAAATCGGCTGGTTTTTAACGCGTTTAACGTGCCTTATGGGGACAGATTGGAGATGTGGGAGTTGAGTTATTTCGTAATAGCTTCATAGGCCCGTGCATTCTCCGGAGTCGTTTATAAATCCAAACGCCTGTCAAATGGTATTCTTCTGCTTGCATGAATTGTTACAGTATGAGTGCAAGCCGAGCTCCCCACAGGTCTATTTGCATGCAGTGGACATGCTCCATATTCCCGCATTCTTAGCGGTCTATTCAAATGCATGGTTAGGCACACATCCTCTGCTAGTGCTTCTTCTTGGTCGCCCACAAAAGAGTCCTGTCGATTCTTTAGCGTTTGTTTTGCGTGACATAAACATTATTATCTAAGGCAGATATTGAGTGTAATTGCTCTTATTTACTCCAAAATCAGGAATCTAAAGCCAGTCGATCAGTACTTAGCCCAAGATTGCTCAGTTAGTTTGGGTAGAAGCGATTTGAATCGGTGTGCACACTAGATGCTTATCATTTAGTTTTACTTCAAGCGTCAGATTTTGACATTGTAAATTAAGTGGCACAAAAATATTCTTAATGTCATATATTGACATGTTATTTTTTTATTAAAAAATTATGAAGGGTAAAACTTTGTTTATGCTGCAATATAATGTAGTCTGCTTTTAATAATATAGCGTAATATTTGTTTTTATTGTATTTTTATAGAATTTTCATGTTTTTTGATGATTAGAGCATACCACAAAACAAGTCTTTGTTGGCATATGGAAATTTAAAATGTTTTGCACTATAAAACATGATTGGACACAGACTTTAGTGTCGGCTACAAAAGATATGGGGTGCCTTTTTCCTCCCTTTTAAAAATTGACGAGCCTGTTTATTGTGCACATTTATATGGTTAGTTGTAGTTTAATATTTGCATTTAGCATTATCCTTTCCATTCTGTCCATGATCAGAACAGACCCGTGACCCACAAGTTGAGAACCACAGTATGGTTGCCCTTGTCTGACATGTCTGATTGTTCCAAGCCAGTTCTTAGGTATTTAGGATACATTCACATGCTAAATATTTTAAAACACCAAAGAGCTCGACCTAGTTATTCCTTTTATAGCATTTGTTTTAAAATTTGTGATGTTAACAATAACTATCCAAAGAAACGAGAGGAAAATGGTGCCTACAAAGCACACCGGATGCCTTTTGAAAAACACTCCAGATAGTTTTCTGTGACATCTGTATAAATTATGCAACAGTCCTTTTTAGTATGGCTCAGAAAACTGGCCTACAAATGGCCCACATTTTGAATTATGCAGATCCAAATGTAATGCTCATGCCCAAGAAATAAGTGCATAATGTAGGCCTGATCAAGAGAAGTTAAAAGACTGTGATTAACTTAGTCATTCACTAGGCAGTGCATTACACGTTAACTGTAAAGAATAAGCTGCTGTGTTGTCTAAAAAGTATAGTTTAGCCAAAAATGTAATTTTTGTTATTTATTCACCTTTGTGTCATTCCGAACCTTTCTTCTGTGGTTTATCCTTATAATATCCGCACAATGAAAGGCAGTGGAGTTCAGTGTTGTTTTTGGACCCCATTGGCTTCAACAAAATGTCCAAGTCATGTTTAGGGTTGACTGTCCCTTTAAATTCTTAAAATTTTCAGTAATCATCAGTTCTTTCAGGAAACTTAAGTAATTTATATGACTGTTGATGCAATAACTAAATATGAGTAGTTGTGCCCGAAGTCATGTGATTGAGTAATTGACCATGTGACACCACCTCAGACAGCCTGTCAGATGATTTTGACTGTCTTATAGGAGTCTTTTCTGCTGAGTTCTGATAATAGGTTTTGTTGAGACCACAAAAAAAGAACCTCAGCAGACCTCAGATGAACCTTTATCTTGTCTAGACAGGATTCGGAGCCTGCGGGATGTGGGTATTTTTATTAAACTGGAAAGTGAAGATAACGGTCATAAACAAATACTCTATATTCAAACAAATCTCAGCTCACTCAGTATAGTTTTAAAATAATGAGACAAGATTTCCTTGGCGTGGTATGAGAGTAACATAGGTTTTATGATATATTAATGACCTGGGAGTTTGTCTGATCTGTGGAAGACGAGGAGGAAGTGGTCTAGCGGACGGAGGCAGGGTTGAAGTTCTTGTGCTGTATTATCTTGCTCCACCTCCACCCTCTCTGGAACATCTGGATATAGGAGACCTATTATCTTAGACGTTATATGGGGATGAATGGGAAAGCAGACCATTAGTGACCGGCCTTGGCTTACAGGATTGGGAGTATGTGTCTGCAGAGGCATTGCTTCATTGTTGGATCACATTCTGGCATGTGATGCTAAGCACTGATTTAATGTTCATGTTAGCATTTGGCTGCGTGGAATGCAGAGTGACCCTTGCAGTGGTTCAGGCGTAGGTGGTGAGTGGGCCCGAGCTGGAATCGGACTGCTGTCAATGACTACAGCAGGAACTTGTGGCTCTGCGTGAATCACTGTTTGAGCAGGAGAACTGATGCTTTTTTATTTATCCGAGTAGAACTTTTTATCGTTTTAGACCATGGCTGTAAATACTGGAATCTGAATATGAATTTTTAAAGTTCTTTTGATTTCTATTTTATTTTCAGGTTGTCTTTTCAGTTTAATTTTATTAGAGTTCACAATTTTTAAAATAGTTTATTCTAGGTTTTAGTATTTCTTTAATTTTATTTTTATTAAGTTGTAATTCAATTTTTTAGGAAGTGATAATTACATACTGTTATATTATTCACTAATATTTTAAATGGGCTGTTATTTTCAGATTTCATTTCATTTTAGTTTAGGTTTAGTAAGTTTTAATTAGTAAGAAATTATATGCGTGTTTTTTTTTTTTGCTCATTTTTATTATTATTATTTTTTGTATATTAAGCTTATTTAGCTATTTCAGCTTTATTTTCATTAAATGTGACCCTGGACCACAAAACCAGTCATAAGGGTCAATTTTTCAAAATTGAGATTTATACGTCATCTGAAAGCTGAATAAATAAGCTTTCTACTGATGTATGGTTTGTTAGGACAATATTTGGCTGCGATACAAATATTTGAAAATATAAAAAAAATCAAAATATTCAGAAAATCGCCTTTAAAGCTGTCCAAATGAAGTTCTTAGCAAAGCATATTACTAATCAAAAATTTAGTTTTAATATATTTATGGTAGGAAATTTACAAAATATCTTCATGGAACTTGATCTTTGCTTAATATCCTAATGATTTTTGGCATAAAAGAAAAAACGATAATTTTGACCCAAACAATATATTTTTGGCTTTTGCTACAAATATACCCCAGCGACTTAAGACTGGTTTTGTGGTCCAGGGTAGCAAATAATTATTTTAATAGTTTTTTAGTTAACAATAACAACACTGATTTTAGGGCTGCCAAATTTAATGTGCAAACTGGTATAATTTAAAAACTTTCTCAGAAAAGTCTACTGTTATTGGTGTATAGTGGTATTTTTGTGTTTAATAAAGACTAGGCTACACAAAAACAAAATATTTTTTGTTCTTTATTTGTTAGTTTTGGAGTCCTTAAATGTACGTTAATGTAGTTTCAGTTTTAATTTTTATTTAACTTTTATTTCAATTTTTTGTCATTTAGTTTTCTCTAACAATATTAACGCAGATAATAACCAACCAGTCTTTTTGCCCTTTGTTGATCAGTGCTTTATCTTATTGTACACATCTTTCTTTGTGGCTCAGATACTCCGGAGGTTTCTACAATCCTCTTATAGTCTGAAATAAGTCCATGAATCCTCCTACATTCATACATTAATACATCTACTCATACTTTCAGTGTTCATTCAACCATTCGTTTCTCCCACACCATCTCTGCCCTATCTGATGAATGAATTATAGAGCTACATTATAAACCTCTTGGTAACATTCTCATTCAGGCTGGGATTTCTTTTGTTGTTGTTGTTAGTTGAAGAGCAGTGCAGTGGCAAAGTCTGTTACGTAACCTTTATTTGATGTATAACGCTGCACAGAGGATATTCAAATGTGGCCGCTTACTTACCTAAAGGAATATATAGGGTTCAGTGCATCTTTGACAAACTGTCAGTGCTGTTTGAGGTGCTGATTGTGATGTCTCGGACTCAGAATGGTCAATAATTAGCTCATGAATATTAACTGGGTTAAGTATTTAACATTATCTTTGAATGTTTCTATAAATAGTATATGTGGAGTATAGATACAGAGTTCAGGTTTGTGGTAGAGCTGTCCTCATTTCCAAGTAAAAGATGATTTGTAAGCTTCAGCCTTTTTTACTTTTTGTTTAAAAAACATTGAATATAAATTAGTTGTCTTTTTTTTTTTGCATTTGTTTCTATTTTCACTAGAACAGATTGTGAACTATGGAAAAGCCACAGTTTGGAGCGCTTTGTCTGTGAAAAGTATGTACTTTAAGTCAGAGTTAATATAGTTAATTAATTAAATTAATATCATAACTTTTTATGTGTGTGTGATTGTAAGGGTCCTGTCTGTCTTTTGTCTACGTGATAAAGTCCTGTAATTGTGAGTGAACCTGCTGTAAAACCTTAAACATTTTCACTGCTTGAAATAAAATAACACAAAAAATAAAAATAACATAAAACTTACTAATATCATAAAACTTACAACACTTCTCGTTTTCATTTAGTTTAGCTTGATGTACTAAAATAGCTAAAACTGAAGTCAAAAATGAATAAAAACTATATAGACACATTTAAAAAACCCAAACTAATAAAAAATGGCAAAACGCACAGCTAAATTAAAACTATAAAACTAAAAGCTATTATAGTAGCTCAATGATACTAAAATAGCACTACTTTAAATGGAAGTCTGTTATGCACGGCAGATTTTGAAAGTTTAGTCAGGACTTGGAGTGAATGAATTTCTCAAATCTGTAAGTGTTTTAAGATATATTTAGTGTATTAAAACCATGTAAAGCCACTAAATGTGGTAATGTTCACACAAAACTACCATGAGTACCATAAAGGGACATAACAACTATCCAACGTTTACATGATGGGGCAAAACTCTACCTAGAATACTCCTACTTCTTTTCAAACCATTTTACAGCTCAGATAACACCATTTTGGAAAGAATCAATTAATGAGTGCTTATAACAAAAATAAGCTTCATATTTCTGCTTTCAGACCTTTAAAAGCATAGCAACAGCCAACATGTGCCTTAAACGCGATTTTTGTTTGCTTCTGATGTTATCCGTTAAGCTTGGCTTGTAATGAACCTGGAACGTTCCTGTTTAAGATTATTCACGGCTTTGACATAAAATCTGTTTATTTTTGTCGCCGTACAAGAATTGTCTCTTCAAATAAGAAAAGCACAGTGTAATAGCATTAGATTGCTCAGCTGGAGACTTACAACCCAGGGCCTGAAGAGGCTCTAATCTCCCTCTTTTAACCTCCCCTCTCCCTGGGAAACACGGTAGACTCCTCTGCGACTGAGGGCTAAACCCAGATTTGCATAACCGACTAGATATGTCATGGTTCCTCCTTGTGTGAGAGGTTGGGAGCTGTGGATGAAAGGATATTGTTGATGGTAGTGAGTTGAGTGTGCTGTAATTGGTGTTTTCGGTTTGCGACATGAGTGTTTACCCTATTTAACTGCTACACCCAGGAGGACATGGCTTCATGTAGCAAAAACTGGGAAAGATGGGGGCTGTTGATGTGCCAGTGACGAGTGTTTATCAAGTGCTTCTGTCAACTACTAGGTCGACTATCGCAGACATGCGTGTAATGCTTGGCCATTCTGAGCCTGAAGATTTGATGTTTTGAAGGTTCTTATGGATTGCCTTCTTCCTTCCTCACAAGAGGCGCAAACATGGCTGCTCAAATGTTGAGGACAGTTGTCATGTTTTCTCAACATCCCACACTCATGTGCTAGAACTCTTTCATATATTTCTCTCTTGCTTTTAATTTTTTTGTTTCTCTCACTCGGTTTTCACTTATAAATACTACTGTTACTCGGTTTGCAACATGAGTTTGGGATCATTACGATTTTTTTGATTTTGAAAGAAGTCTCTTATGCTCAAAAATACAGTAAAACAGTAATATTGTGAAATGTTATTATGGCTTAAAACAACTTTTTTTATTTGAATTTATTTTGATATGTAATTTATTCCTGTTATGGCAAAGCTGAATTTTCAGCATCACCTTCAGAAATCTTTCTGATATGCTGATTTAGTTTCCAAGAAACATTTTCATTATTATTTTCAATGTTTAAAACAGTTGTGCTGCTTAATATTTTTATGGAAACCATGATGCATTGGTTTTTTTTTTCAGGGTGCTTTGATGAAGAGAAAGTTCAAAAGACCAGTACATTAGTGCTGTCAAACGATTATTCGCGATTAATCGGATCCAAAATAAAAGTTTTTGTTTACACAATATACATGTGTGTGTACTGTGTATATTTATAATGTATATTTAAATACACATACGGTATATATTTAAAAAATATTTACATGTATTTACATGTATATATTTATATTCGTATAATTTATATTATATATAAATATTAGTGCTGTCAATCGATTAAAAAAAAACAACTAATTAATCGCACATTTTTCTAAAATTAATCGCGATTAATTGCGATTAAGTCCACCTAACATTAAAGTTTTTAAATATACTTTTATATTGCAATAATTTCGCATTCAATCTTCAAATGTACAATGTACAAACAACATAAAGACAGTATATTTTTAATATTTCTTTAATGGCATCTTTTTTATGATTGAAGAGAAGAGAAGAGAAGAGAATGAGCTTTACTGGCCAAGTATGCTTGCACATACGAGGAATTTGTTATAGTGACAGAAGCTCTACAGTGCAACAGAAAGACAGCAACAGGACAGGACACAGATAATAAAAGAATAGTAAACAAATATACAAATAAGCAATGTACAAAACAGCAAAAACACAATATATAATATAGACAAATATGTGTGTACAGGTCTGATATGTGCAAATATGAGCAAATATATTGGAAAAATGTGTGTACAGGTCTGATATGTGCAAATATGAGCAAATATATTGGAAAAATGTGTGTACAGGTCTGATATGTGCAAATATGAATGGGAAAAAAAGGGGAAAAAAAGGAATAAATAAAAATAAAGAATAAGTAAGTGTGGTGAATAAATAGTAGAGTTGTGTGTTCCGCGTTTTATTGTCAAGTGTTCATGAGATGGATGCTTGAGGGAAGAAACTGTTTCTGTGCCTGGCCGTTCTGGTGCTCAGAGCTCTGTAGCGTCGACCAGATGGTAAGAGTTCAAAGAGGGAGTGTGCTGGATGTGAGGGGTCCAGAGTGATTTTGCCAGCCCTTTTGCTCATTCTGGATAAGTACAGTTCTTGGAGAGTGGGGAGGGTTGTACCAATGATTCGCTCAGGAGTCCGGACTACCCTCCGTAGTCTTCTGAGGTCAGATTTGGTAGCTGAGCTGAACCAGACAGTTATTGAAGTGTAGAGGACGGATTCAGTGATGGCAGAGTATAACTGTTCCAGCAGCTCCTGTGGCAGGTTCAACTTCCTCAGCTAGCGAAGGAAGTACAACCTCTGCTGGGCCTTTTTCACAATGGACTCAATGTGATTGTCCCACTTCAGGTCCTGAGAAACTGTGGTGCTCAGGAATCTGAATGACTCCACTGCAGTCACAGTGCTGTTCATGATGGTGAGTGGGGGAGAGCAGGGGGGTTTCTCCTGAAGTCCACGATCATCTCCACAGTTTTGAGCGTGTTAAGCTCCAGGTTGTTAAGACTGCACCAGACAGCCAGCATCACTGATATCAATACTACTGATGTTTCTATAAAATAGTTTTTTCCCCTGAATATTTAACCATTGACTGTAGCCAGTCAGCATTACAGTATAATTTAGATCTATAAATTTTAACATTTATTAGACTTAACTTCTAATTTAAGTGAACTTAAAACAATCATCACATGAACCTATTATAATAAATTACATATTTAGCTACTTGTGCCCTTCAGCAGAAATATACACTAAATTCTAAATTAAATATAGATGAACCCCGTAAAGCTATAAAAGTTATTGATTTCCTCTTTTTTTCTTTGGTTCTTGGATTAATAGGCATCACAGCAGCTGGTTATTAGCTTATTTGCCTGCTATAGCTTTAAAAGCTGCTGCTGCTGAACGTGACGCGGATCTGACATGCGTCTTATTTTCTCACAAATCTCTTTACCTTTTCTGACCCACTTCAAGTCTTAAAAGTCTCTACTAATGAGCGGACGAGTTGAATCGGGTGTTGTAGATGAGGGAGATAGTGCTGGGGTGCCTCAGGACAGTTTTTAAAACCATTCAGAGACATGTTCTTACATGTGACGCATATATAACATATTGCATGCATGCACGCAGTTTTAAGGCAGCTTTAATCGCCTTTTTGGTAACTTCATGCCTTAACTGACGGCATAACTAGGACATTGCATGCATGTAGTTTCTTTCGCTGTTTGATATGAAATGATACAGGCTACAGCGTGCGCCAGCACCTTTGTGCGTGTATTTGAAGAGCGCGCGCTACGAGCACAGTATCTTTTCCGCGCTCGTTTGACTCGCGCCTGGCACGGAGGCAAAGTTAGAGCGCGTCTGAAACGTCTCCCGTTTGATGTGGTCATGAAGACGTTCTGCATCTAAATAAACGCAATCCTTTTCAAGAAAAAAGAGAGAGGCAGCAGTTGTGAATGGAGTGGCCAACCCTAGCCCCGCCCCTGCGTTAATTGCGTTAAATATTTTTAACGCGTTAATCAGAAAAAATTAATCGCATGCGTTAACGCGCTAATTTTGACACCACTAATAAATATATTCAATATATAAACATAATATATTTTTCATATATATATATATGTGTATATATATATATATATATATAATATGTATGCATGTGTTTATATGTTATATACATAACAAATTTACACAATGCACACTCATATATTACATAAACAAAAACTTATTTTGGATGCGATTAATCGTTTGACAGCACTACAGCATATATTTGAAATCTAAACATTTTGTTACATTACACTTTTTTACGGTTGCTTTTAAAAAAAAAAAAAAAAAAAAAAAAAAACTTATTTTTGGCATTTTTTTTTCACCTTTATTTTGATAGGACAGTATAGCATTGACAGGAAGCAAAGTGCGATGGGGAGAGGGATTGGGAAAGGTCCACGAACTGGGATTCGAAGTCAGGATGCCTGGAGCACAACAGCGCTATATGTCGGCGACTTGGCGTGCTGCCCACAAGGCTATCGGCGCCGACATTTTTGCTGTTACTTTTGACAATTTTAGCTGTTACTTTTGACAATTTTAATGCATCCTTGTTTCTTTGGGGGGAAAAACATGCCCCAAACTTTTAAACAGTAGTGTAGTTTTACTTGCAATACCTAGTGTACTGTCAGTGAATAGGACTGTTTTGTTGCAGTGTAAAAGAGATAGTTGACCCAAAAATGAAATTTGTCTTCATTTACTCGCACTAAAGATTTTGCAGGAGTTTTTTTTAGAGATCGACCGATATATCGATTTACCGATATTTTCCCCGATATTTAAGCATTTTACCATAATCGGATATCGGTTTTGTAATATCGGATTCACCGATAAATGCCGCCATCTTGTGGGTGTTATGAGAATTACGCGCAGAATCGCCATTGCAGCGCGTCTGAGGAAACGAGACAACAACTGTGGCAGCACAAGTACTTGATTTGCTGTAGTTAGTAAACTTTATTTAACATAACAGCCATTAATGCACAAATTAGATGCATTACATAAATGCCTGTTATGTAGTTTATGCAGCTTGGCTCTAAGAAATAGAGAGCAACTCACGGAGTCATATAAATAATCCGTCAAGTCCTGTCCCAATAAAGACGTAACTTTGCCTGAATTAAATAATACGCAGCCATGAATGAGCACATATTGTAAATAAAAGCGCTGAATTGAATTCTCTCTCTGTTGTCTATGCACATCGTTAGCCTCGTGAAGTCGGAGTCACGTAGGCTGAAGGCCCGGGTAAGTTTCACTTTCCGCGTTCTGTCCTGTCTCGCTCACAGCCGCTTCCGAGCAGCTTTAAAGTATACTCGCCGCGGATAAGTGCGGACGGACGAGCTCAACACACTTAAATCCGTCAAGTCCTCTCCCAATAAGGACGTAACTTTGCCTGAATTAAATAATACAGCCATGAATGAGCGCATGTTGGAAATAAAAGCGTTGAATTTAATTCTCTCTCTGTTGTATATCATAATCATTAGTCTCATGAAGCCGCTTATATTGCTGTTCACTCAGCGGGTTGATGCTCAGGAAATGCTCCAGCACGGCCTCCGCATGTAACTTTTAATAAGATTCACTTGTTTAAAACACTTATTTTAGCAACATTTACTATACAACCATTATTTCGCTAATAAACATCTAAATAAATTCAACTCTATGGAAATTAATTATTTATTATCTCCGCGAGCGATCGCAGTTTGAGTAGCTTATAGTTCTTTGTAAATGCATAGATGAACCGCGCTGTCAGCAGGCATTTCATAATCTAGAAGGACAAAAACATTAATAATTCTGATATAACATTCCAGTTAAGAAATGCAATAAAATACTTTGTATTTATTAAAAAAAAGTTAGTAAAAGTTTATATTCCAATATTCCAGAGAATATTATTCAGTGAATTAACATTATCCAGTGAATTATTCTTGACTCCATTAAACAGCTTATAAACCTACTAAAACTGTAGTTTAAAATGAAGTTGATATGACTCCTGTCTTATTTATTTTCTCCATTTGAAAACATTAGACATTCTACATTTATTTTGCTTATTGTTAATATTAGTGTTATTGCTGCTGATGCTTTTTATAAATAAAATGTATTTGTTTATTGTTGTAATATGAAGATTAAATTTAACATGAAAGACTGCAAATTTTCGACACTTAAAAAAAAAAGATGACTGAAAAGAGGAAAAACCAAAGTGAAGTACTTTATAACAGTAAATAAATATCGGTTCTGCATATCGGTTATCGGGCACCTAAACATGCAAATAATTGGTATCGGTATCGGTTCTAAAAAATCAATATCGGTTGATCACTAGTTTTTTTTTTCCTCCATGAAACACCAAATGGGTTATTGTGCAGAATGTTTGGCTGCACTTTTCTGCGCAGTGAAAAGTGAACAGGGGCTAGTTCCAAAATGACAAAAAGCACAATAAACCATTAAAAGTAACACATATGACTTGTGTGCTATATATTCCAAGTCCTTTTTTTGGTTGTTTTTGGAGCTCATCGGCTCCTTTCCCCATTCACTTTCATTGAATAGACAAAGAGTAGCTAAGGCATCTCACAAAATCACGCACACACAGAAAAAAAAGCTCCCTTTGTGTTCAGCTGATAATATAAAATCATATGGGTTTGGAAAGTATAGGGGTTTAGTAAATAATAATAATGACAGAACTTTTATTTTTGTGTGACCCGTTTCTTTAAGTATCTATTCTCCACTTGTTGTTCTGTTATATTCCAGATGACCTCAGTCCATTGAAGCTTTTGTATTGTGTTTTAACACTCTTCAGCGTCTCTCACATGGCTGCTCGTGTGAAAGCAATTCAGATCCAGATCATCTTTTGTGCTGTGACTAAAGACGTCTGCATCACACCCAGAGTCATTAAAAATACTCAGCCTTAAAGTTACAGGTACAGCAGCAGTTTACTAGAAATGTACAGATTTGACGGTCATGAAAAAGACTTGTCATTGTACTCAAGTCTGACTTGTAATCAGTCATCATGTTGTTTATATAAAATGACCGGTATTAGGAAAGAAACAGGTGTTGTGTGGACATCATACCCACCCTTTAATAGTTTCATGGGTAGTTTACACCTGGGAACATGTCTAGGCAGCTCCTGCAATCTTGGTAAATCCTGTCAGTTGCTCTTTGTGTCACATATACCATGTTGTATTAAGTTTAGAAATTCTTTGATAGCTTAGTGAATACAATGGGCATAAACTGGGAATAAAAGTCTTAACTGAAAGGAAGGCTAAGCAAATAATAGCTATACCTGTTATGTTAAAAGAGAGTCAGTTGATCAATACACAATGAGGAGCAGGGTGAGACCTTTCATGAAAAGTTTATTTGTTAGTGCAGAGGAAGCTACAATGAAGCAGTTTTGTATTTTATTGCATTTTCCATTTCAAATTACAGGTTAAAAATTGCAGTAAAATATGATTAAATAAAAACAATGTAATAATGAAAGTTATAAGTTACAAATGTATTTTGTACATTTCAAACTACAGGTGAAACCCAGTTAAATAGGACTAAAGTAAGAAAAAAAAAATAATGGTGAATGTTACAATTATGAGTGGGCACACTTTAATGTATAAAAACACTCTTCTATCAATTAAACACACGTTTACACTTAATTAACTGTCCTATTCTTTACTTGTTATATTTTTTCCTACATGTTGTAGCCAGTGTTGTTTTTAACTTTAACTTTTAACTATTAAAAATAATAAAAATAAAACATCGAGATAAAGCGGAAATAAAATATTAGTATTGGATGAAATGCTTACTGAAATAAAATAAGTTGAAGTGAAATAAAAACAAAGCTAAACAGAAATACAGAAAAAAAATTAAGATTACAAAATTAAATTAAAATTGAAAGAAAAAATATATATAAAAAAACAGCTGTGCATCATTCAGGTAACAACACAGTATTAAGAACAGCTGTGCATCATTCAGGTAACAACACAGTATTAAGAATCAAGTGTATGTAAACTTTTGAACAGGGTCATTTTGAAAAATTCAACTGTTATTTTCTCTTGTGGACTATATGTAAACATCTTTTATGTGAAATCTTATTCATGTCAGTGCTAAATAAACAATAGCATACATTTTGTATGATCCCTCTTATTTTGGTACAATTAACATTTTGCAGATTCTGCGAGGTGTATGTAAACTTTTGCCTTAAACTGTATGTTTGTCCGGTCTAGACCTCTTATACAACCTGGCATCTGGAAGCCATCTTTAAAGGAACACTCCACTTTTTTTTGAAAATAGGCTCATTTTACAACTCTCCTAGAGTTAAAGGTGCCATAGAATGGAAAACTGTATTTACCTTGGCATAGTTGAATAATAGCAGTTCTGTACATGGAAATGACACATCGTGAGCCTCAAACACCATTGTTTCCTCCTTCTTATGTAAATCTCGTGAATAAAAAAGACCACTGAAAAATAGGCGAATCAGAACGTAACACTGACTGTGACGTTACAGTCGGGATCACTAATAGTTACGCCCCCAACATTTGCATATACCCGCCCATGTTCTAGGCCAGCCGCCAGCCGTGAAGAAACAAGCGAGGACAACAGCGAAAATGGCAGATCATGGAAATAAATGTTATGTTCCAGGCTGTGCAGGAGATGTGATGGTGTCTGTATTCAGAAAGGCACGGAAAGCAAATAACGTGTTCTAATAAAATAACATGAGCCACTAAAGGGACATTAGCTCGTTGCTAGCTGTAGCCTGTTACAGTACGTAAGATTTCACTTACCACATAAACAGAGTAAGGAGAGATGACTGAGGATGATGGCGAATGATTTACAGATCCTGAGCACCACTGACAAGCATCTGATCTTGTAAAATGTGTGGTAAGTACTGCGCTCCATAGTATAAACAGAGTACATGCGATCGTGAGTATCGAAAGCGAAAGTAAAACATGATCGTGCATTTGAAAGCAGTTTCAACGCACAGCATATTAATAGTGGCTCCCTGATGCCCACATTTTATTTACAGTATAATTACCCAACGATATAACTGCGCAAGAACGTATTGAATTATATGTTTTCCCTGTGTTTCCTTCCTGCTGTGAGCTACTGAAATGAGCCGCACTGTGAAACAGCCAATCAGAGCAAAGCTCAACATTGAGCCGCACTGGGAAACAGCCAATCAGAGCAGAGCTCAACATTGAGCCGCACTGTGAAACAGCCAATCAGAGCAGAGCTCAACATTATTATTCATGACCCTTCCAAATAAGCCAATAACAGACCGTTTCATTCTGGGGAGAAATCCTAGGGTTGTAAATGCACATGTAAAACTGTTTCTGGAGAATGTTTGCCCTTACCTAAGCCACATACCTTCTGTGTAGATATCAGAGAACAATTTAAAATATTGTATCAATGCATTCTATGGCACCTTTAAACAGTTGAGTTTTACCGTTTTCGAATCCATTCAGCTGATCTCTGTGTCTGGCGGTAGCACTTTTAGCGTAGCTTAGCATAGATCATTGAATCAGATTAGACTGTTAGCATCTAGGTAACTAGTTATGATATAGCTGGGGACTACTTTCAGGCGCTGCGTAATATCATTGCACCTGCTGCACCCATGGTACGGCAGCAAAGTTCCTTGATTATTACGCCGGAATGAGAGTATAGTTCCTAGCCATATCTGCCTAGAAAATCGCAACTTTTCATTTTCCGTCAGTCTTAGTACACGATGTAACTACAGAAGAGTCAAGTTTTAAATAGGAAAATTATCGAAACTCTTTGGTCATTTTTGAGCGAGATGCTAATGGTCTAATCCGATTCAATGATCTACGCTAAGCTACGCTAAAAGTGCTACCGCCAGACACAGAGATCGGCTGAATGGATTCAAAAATGGTAAAACTCAACTATTTAACTCTAGGGGAGTTGTAAAATGAGCCTATTTTCAAAAAAAGTGGAGTGTTCCTTTAAGCTTTTGGTATGTTCTCAAGCTGTATAAAAGAACTGGCCATTCAGGCCTTTTATTTCCTCATTGGAGAATATAACTTGTTGGGATTGGATCCACAGCGGCCTAGGTAATTGAAGGTTTGGCCATGAATATATGTTCTCTTTAAGAGACAAGAATGGAATTCAAGTGCAGCAAATCCTAGCTTACCTTTGGAAACATGGGTACAAAATTTGCTTTGTATGTTTGTTCAAATTAAGGGGTTATAAATAGGAATCCAGTTTTTCGCAGGGTATCATCATAAAACATACATAAGCAAAATAGTTTATTCACCTTTAATTTATTGGATTTATCTCTCCCAAAGTTGCTTTTTAACACTGTGTTGTTTTAGTATGCTTCAAAATGTTTATAGAAAGCAGGCAGAATATGAGCAGAAATGTGTTCTTGTGAGCATCTGGTCACTAAACAGTCAGAATGACTGTTCAGAGGGTCTGGTCACATTATGTGTGAGCAGCAGGCCAGTAAATGGTGCCCTGGTATTCACAGGATGCTGCTATTGGACCGTATTGTCCTGTTGTTTGTGTGTATCTGCACGCTTCAGTGTGTAAGTACACTCATGTGTTTTCAAAGGCACTTTTCTAAGTTTCAAATGAGGTGGCCCCCTGACCTGCTCAGTGTGATGTTCCTCAGATGGGTCACTGGACTGTAAAGGAGTCAAATCCATGAAAAAACAACCTTGCAAAGCTGCAATTTTTTTGATTAAAATACAGCAAAAACAAAAATATTGTGAAATATTGTTACAATTTAAAATCACCGTTTTATATTTTAATTTATTTTGAAATGTAGTTCATGTGATGGCAAAGCTGAATTTTCAGAAGTCATTGCCTAGTCTTCAGTGTCACATGATCTTTCAGAAATCAGTATTATTCTTATTATTAACAATGTTGAAAAGAGTATATTTACATATTACTGTAAGTTATTCATATTTTTGTGGAAACTGAGATACATTTTTTCTGTATTCTTTGATGGTTAGAAAGTAGCACAATGTTTTGTAGCACCACAAATGTCTTCACTCCCACCACTTTCAATTTAATGTGACTTTAAACTTTAAACTTTTGAAAGGTATTATGCAAATTTGATTTAATACATATTTTTGTTTGTGCAGAGACAGATGTACACTACATTGTCATTTGCATCATTAGACATACTAACATCAAATCACCAAAAGTCACTCATGTTGCCTCGAATCGTCTGCTCTTATGAAAATATGAATGACTTTAACTTGCTTTATGCTACAGTTCACTGGCCCTTGATGGGTTGCTTTAATTTTTACTTTCAGATGACTATTTACTCCTTCGAGGAGTTGCTGAGCCTGATTTTATTTAGAAATTGGACTTCAATGGTGTAATTTACACACTGTGTTTAGCTTTCACTGTCACCTGCAGGTCTGTGAGGCAGACGGACATTCCTAAAGGGAAGAGAGCAGTGCAAGTTGATGAAAACCAGCCTTGCCTCTGATCTCTCGTTTTCTTTCTGTCTTTGTCATTTTTTGCTCTCTCATTTTGCTTGTTTTCTCTGTATTTTAGCCTACAACTTGTAATTGCAAACAGGAACCCTCAAGAATTTCCCTGAGATTGCATAACAGAGTTATGTAGCAGTGTTTGGTGAAACTTCCAGAAATTTCTGCACTGTAATAAGAACCACCCTGATATGCTTGTCATTTGAGCAAAAATCTCAACTCTCTGTTCCAAAATTCCATTGTGGGCTCTAAAGACCCGAGTTAAACCCGAGAACTCGAGTCTTATATGAGCCCATATCCTCAAAGAGGGCGAGTCTGCAGATGAAATCAATTAAAAGGTGCTGGAATGTGTGGCCGAGGCCTGGAGCTGATTTGGAGGGGCGGTGCGCTGTGAGGGGGAAGTTGAGACTGAGGGGCTGAAAGTGGGTCACACTTCTCACAGCTGGCCTTACTGCCGCCATGACATAGAAAGGTAACAGCAGCTGGCTCGGATAGGGAACCCCGGATGAGATGAACCCAGGAGGTCTTTCTCCCTTTTACTGTCTATATCCACTGTGGTTTCCCTCCCTTTTAATCAATCGCCACCCGCAACTTGTGTTGACTCATTTCAGCTTGGGTCAACTTTGATGTGATCATCTGATAAGGAATGTGCAAACTAGCTAGTCAATGGGTTTGACTAATTGTCTTAAAGGGATAATTTACTCAAAAATGATCATCGTGTTTGGTTCACAGCGTTCTTTAAAAATATTTTCTGTTGTTCCACAGAAGAAAGTAAGTGAGAATTGTCATGTTTGGGTGAATTATCCCTTTAAGGAAAGTCTGAATATTTCAGCTGGTTGTGGGTTTGTGTGACCAAAATGGATGCGTTTCTTTGTGGTGTTTAAATAAGACGCATTCTTTCTTTGAAAAATAGGTGAACAAAGAACAATTTAGTTTAATTAATTTATTTATATATTATTTATTTATTTATATTTTGGGGTGTTTTTAAATTAACACAGTATGAAAAGATAAAATATTATATAATTTAAGAAGAAAAATCCTGAAGACAAAAAATCTAGATAAATTAGTCAACTAGTTTGTTGTTGGCTCATTTTTACTCATACTTTTCAATATCTCAATATCAGGATTTCTTATTTCTTTTCAATATCAGAAAATATATTGTACTTTTGTAATCTCCAGATGATCTGCTTGTGATAATTACTAAACTTTGAGACTAATTTAGTCTATTAATGTATTATTTTTTAAAATTAAACAGCAAGTGTGGATGACTATACTTTTAGACTTTGCTTCTGGTGTCCACTGTCTTGAATTTTGTCCAGAGGCACAAAAAAAAAAAAAAAAAATATCAAAATCAGCCTTGAGGTTTACAGACAAACCACAATAAGCAAATAAAGTTGAAGGGTCAGTCATTCTGTCTATTTTTTCATTCCCTCAGTGCAGGCCCTGATGTTCCTGAGGTTGTAGGCCACAAATATTTTCCAGTCTGATAATGCTTTCCAAAAGACATGTGAAGGTAGTCTCACATTCCAGATATTCAGTGGTCAAATGTTAAATGTAACTATTAAATGCATTTGCACATTTTGGTGCCTTTGGTGTAAATACCCCAAAATGCCCATTTACCAAAATTTACAAAGGCAACAAAAGTCCAAGCGAAAACAACAGAGATAAACAAAGAGATTTATCTTGGCTTAAAGTCTTTAAAGTATGGTGTGCCGAAGTTTATTGTGAGTAATGTTATGGGATGAACCAGGAGCATGTTCACAATCGTAAGTTTGATATTGTGATTACAGCCCCAAAGCAGCAATACATTACATTGTGCACATGAATACATGTTGCTGTTTGATAAAGCATGGCAATTCCTCGGTTTTCCCCACTATACTGTCTGTAAAGCAGATCCGTTCTTAGTTGTTGTGGAAAATTACGGTGTACATTCCACCTCACTGTCAGCCTGGAGGGTACGGGAAAACTTTGAACGATGGTGATATATGAATGATTGGTTTTAAGCCTCGTTTCTTTGGAATTTCACCTCATTAGAAACTGGCCCCATTCTGCAGCGCCAAGCTCAACTCAGATTTGTCCTAGAAAATTAACATCAGAGGACAAACTTGTAAATTGGTTAAACTGCCTCAGCCAGAATTCAGAGAGAAGATCAATGTTTTTAACCTGTGAAGGTGCCTGGATGTAAAACACTCCTGTCGCTTTTTTGTTCCCCAAGACAAAGCACAAATGAATGAGACGGAAGTTTCTTCCGCATTGGCCGGCCTTCTGGACGTCTCCCAGCCCTGTTTGGAAACAGCATTTGTTATAGTGGGATTGTAGTATTTCGAATGACTGCAGTGTGATGTTGGCTTGCTTAGCATGAGGAGTCCTGGTTGGTGCACCTTTTTGGGATGCTCTTGATGTTTGCAGTTGGGTGCAGGCCCAGAGGGACAAATAAAGGCCTTCTTGATTCCCCACCATAGACTCAGATGCTCTGAAATGATTAACAGTCCCTCTTGATTTGCACCTTCAAAAACTTGTCAGTAGTTTGGCTGTGCGTTTGGAAAAAAACGGCTCTGAATTAACAATCCACATCTCTGTCTGAAATATTTGTGTGCTTTGAGTGAAGGCAAGCTCTGTGGGAAAAGTTGCCTGTGTACTTGGTTCCCCCCAACGACCCCAAAACCTCCAATTAGAGTCACAGGCTCTCTTCCTCGTGGTCGCTCACTGCCGCTGTGTGATCGTGTGTTAAATTTAGATGCTGAATGTTTTTATTGTCGCTTTTTTATGTACAGTCGGTGGCCTGAGTGCTGAGAATGCCCTCGTCTGGTTGTAAGATTTAGTCAATAACAGTGTTCAACATGTTGTCCTCTAACACTTTTCACTTAATGCTGTTGATGGCTAAGAGTGATTGGACACTTTAATGGTATGATTTTGGTGTCATGAGAAAAAATTGAATATATCTCCCAATATTTTTAGTTTTTACTTTTGAATAGATTTAGTATGGCCTGCCGAAGTTAAAGCTGGTATCATTTAAATATGTTCAATGCTGGTACATTTCTCAGCACAGTCTAGTATTATTGTTATCTATTTGCATTTCTGTGTTTAATACTGATGAGTTGCAAAGGTTTAAAAAAATCCACAAATTAATTTAGGTGGTATTATTAGTTAGTTTTAAAAATGTCTTATTTTAGTTTAATTCCCCCCCCCTTTTATTTAGTTTCATTAAAGGGTTAGTTCGCCCAAAAATGAAAACTCTCTCGTTAATTACTCACCCTCATGTCATTCCAAAACCGTAAGACATTAGTTCATCTTCAGAACACAAATTAAAGGGGACCTATTATGCAAAAATCACTTTTATAAGGTGTTTGAACACAGTTGTATGGCTGCAGTGTGTGAAAACAACCAGCCTATAATGTTAAAAAAATCCACCAACTAATTTTTTTATAAAACCAATAAATCATGAACAGTCTCTCCAAAAGAGTAGTTTCAGATTCTCCCTCTGTTCACGTCACCGAGGGGAAAAAATTCCCGCTCATTTGTGACGCTCTTTGCCCTATTAGCATAAACACAGCCTTGAGTGAGAAGTTGCAGTCCGCCATTACTGGGGATATATACTATGTCAGCGCCAAAGAGGCATTACAAGTGTTGTGTTTTGGGATGCACTAATGAACATAGGAGTCGCCATAATCTCCCCTCATCTGAGCCGAGGACGCTGTGGTTAAATTTCATTTTCGAAGGAAATATCCCGGAAAAATCGGTAACGTCCCCTGAATGTTTAGGAATCAATACCAGCGCTTTGTGCGCGAACGTCAGCTCCAGAAAAAGTAAGTATCACTCGCTTGTTTTCCAAATTGCCTTTCTGAAAGAGCTTCTTGGCACTCCACTCTGTAAGGCTAATTGCTAAGGCTATCATTGTCTCTGCCTGTTTTCACTGATGCTGCCTTCAAGTGCTATCAGAATAATCGTGAATAGGAATGTGGTAGTTAAAAGTTGGATATGAAAGCAATGTGAGTCGATCGCTTGAAGTTGTCGAGCTCATAAATCATAAGTGGGCCTTATAAAGTTTGTGATAGCATGAGACCAGCTATGGTCTCAGCTATGGACCTGTTGTTATTTTTATCCCGCCGTGCTCCCCGTCTGTGTAATTCATAAACACAAATTTATTATGCAGTATAATAAGATGACTGACTTTGAAACAGAGTATGTTTTCTGTAAAGATAACAGGCTTGAACTAATAGTAGAATGTTTATTTGCAAAGGCTAGCACTGCTAATGCCGGAGCTTGAGCTCTTGAAGCTCTGCCCTCTTCTCTGGGAGCAACAGCTCATTTGCACTTAAAGCAACATACTCAAAATCAGCGCGTTTGGGCTCATATCCTAAAAGTGGCAATTTTAACAAGCTATATAAGTTTATCTGTGGGGTATTCTGAGCTAAAATTTCACATATACGCTCTGGGGACATCAGAGACTTATTTTACATCTTGTAAAAAGGGGCATAATAGGTCCCCTTTAAGATATTTTTGATGAAATCCAAGAGCTTTCTGAAGTTCTGACATAGAACCCAGATGTGCTGGGTCTTGTTTACAAGCAGAGGAATGCATATGCTGTGGTACTGTCGTTAACGCGCATCAAAAACTAACACAGAAGAAAATAAGTTGTTGAATAAAGTCATTATTTTTGTTTTCTTTGCGCACAAAAAGTATTCTCGTAGCTTTGTACAGCCGAACCACTGATGCCACGTGGACTGTTTTAACGATGTCCTTACTACGTTTCTGGGTCTTGAACGTGTCAGTTGCATTGCTGTCTATGCAGGTCAGAAAGCTCTCAGATTTCATCAAAAATATCTTCATGTATTCCGAAGATGAACAAATGTCTTACGGAACAACATGCTGGTGAGTAAATAAGGAAAGAATTTTAATTTTTGAGTGAACTATCCCTTTAACAATATTGAACTGTTTAGAGAGAATTGTGTGTGATGGGTGAATGTACGTATAACCTACTTGGATCTACATGTCTCCATTGCGAACTGTTCTCCATATTTTAGAAGTTCTCTCTTGTGTAGTCCTCCTCCTCTCCTGAGAGCCTATTTGGGGCTTGTAAAGTTTTATATGCACTTTCCACTTTGTATCTATCATCCTCCTAATACTGCTGACCGGATCTCTGAGAGCTTAACTGGTGCACTGGAACAAATCCTAGTTCTGCGAGCTTGTTTGGGAAGAGATAAAAAGTCTTGGATGTTGACATGCTTTGTGTTTATTGGATCTTGGGAGCGGTCCTGAAGGAGAACGCAAAGCAAGGTTTTAAGTACTTGTTTTGTGTGTGGTATTGCTCGTTTCATTGAAGAACTTTTTTGGCCAGATTAGAAGCAGTTGTTCACAGAACTCTTTCTTGCGTCCATTTGTGCTGTTTTTCTAGTTATTGTATGTAAGTATTTGCTAGACTGGTGTTACATGTTTCCTTAAACCATACTTTGTACTCCATCTAGCTGTACTTGAATGCTAGAATTGTCGAGTAAATGCCCATCCAAGATAGTCGACGAAGTCAAAAGAAATATAAGTGATATATAAAGTAGGGCTGTCGCGATAACCGCAATATCGCAATACTATTGACGAGCATAACCGCAGAGGAATGCAACAACCGCAGCCACCGCGATATTTGCGTTTTCTTTTTTCGTAAGGTTATGCCCTTCTCGTTTTACACTTTGTGCATGTGTACTGAATATTAAATAGGTTAGTAATGATAACATAATGTGTACCATGCTGATTTGTACAGAGGCTAAGTAAATTTGCACTTGATGAGAGAGAGATGAGAGAGAGATCGACTGATTGCGTGCGATTACCTGCGTCTGTCCTTCAGGCTGAGTGAGTCATGTATATTTGAGAAAACAGGTTGTCATGTCCAAGGAAAGCGAAATCTCTGTCTTAGCATCGACGCTCTGCTGGTCAGCTGAGCCTTTAAAAGTGGCGCTCAAAGTTAAAATGATTTCAACAGCCTGTTTCATTACATCTCTCTTTGAATGAATCAGCGTTTTTGAACGTGTAGTTGAATGAACGGTTTAAAAACTCACTCAAAGACAGTCCCTTACCGCCACCTTGTGGCGAAACAATGAAACTGCACTAACTGACAGCCCGTCTAGAACACGCAGGTGAAATATCAACAGAAAGTCTCTTGTCCAGTCAGATTCGAGGATCAGCACTAACCACTAACTGTTTTATATATATATATATATATATATATATATATATATATATAGCCTAACGATTTTATTTTCAGGTTTGTGTTCTGTTATGTGGACCGTTATTTTGTCATTGTCTTCTGTATACTTCACTTCCTGTTTCAACACGATTTAGTTTCGGTTTCTGAATTCCTTACATCGTAACACATACACACACAGATTATGAGTGGTGAACTGATTGGATGGCACTTTAATTTCGTTGTACATGTTACAATGACAGTAAAGATTTGAAACTTGATATATATATAATGGCGGTAATACCGCATACCGCGCTATTGAGCCCCTCAATTACTGCAAGGGAAATTCCTTCACCGCGACAGCCCTAATATACAGTTAGGTCCATATATATTTGGACACAGGCACAATTTTTATTATTTTAGCTGTTGACCAAAACATATTCAAGTCACAATTATGTATCTACAGTTATACTTAAAGTGCACATTCTGAGCTTTAATTTGAGGGTATTCTCATCATAATTGGAGGAAAGGTTAAGGAATTACAGCTCTTTAAAATGTACCTCCCCCTTTTTTCAAGGGACCGTAAGTAATTGGACAGTTGACTCAAAAGCCATTTCATGGACAGATGTGGGCTATTCCTTCATTATTTCTACATCAGTTAAGCAGGTAAAAGGTCTGGAGTTGATTCTAAGTGTGCCATTTGCATTTGGAATAGGGGTCGACTGATATGTGTTTTTCAGGGCCCGATGCCGATTATTACAGACCAAGTAGACCGATAATTTGAACCGATATATATGTCTGGTGTAAAAATGAAAATTAATGTCAAAATTTAAAATAACAAGGGCTCTGACAAAAACTGCCTCAGTAGTACTAGTAGTAGCTAAACCAATCTTTTATTTTGACTGGTTGCCGTGAGGACCTTTTAAGTTTCCATAGCTTATGTATATGATATGACGATAGTTTTACTCAAATGAAATGGTCAAATGCTCATGTAGTAACTCTCAGAGCAGTTCTGGGGATGTTGTTCATGTATTTATGTCCTCATTTAGTAAGACGGCAGATGCTGAAAACACTGCGAGCATCGCACACTTCAGTATGTGTGTAGTAAACAAAACCGTGCGTCTGTGCCATTCACATATACAGAGACATGCAGAACATGCAGGATTCATATTTAAATAGTATTTTTGCGGCTTAATATTTACAGATACTAGTCCATAGTGCAAGTTGATTTAAGTGCACTGACCTGCTTTTGATTCATTCATCCAAAAATGACAAATTCTGTGACATTCCGCATTATACAGTAAATTCCATTTATATGACTGGATTCTGCAATTCCGTCCACGTTTTCCCCATCGTGGAAACCATAGATAGATAATATTGAGGTGTTTTGCAACTTCAGTGTAGTGGATTGTGATTTATTGCAACTTCAGCAACGTCTGCTGCTGCCTTTGAGAGACAACTGATGCATGTTCACTGAAGCAACTAATAATTGGTAAAAAGCTAAGATAATCGGTCGACCCCTAATTTGGAAGCTGTTGCTGTGAACCCACATCATGCGGTCAAAGGATCTATCCATACAAGTGAAACAGACAATTGTTAGGCTTCAAAAACATAACAAATCCATCAGAGAGATGGCAGGAACATTTGGAGTGGCCAAATCAACAGTTTGGGACATTCTGAGAAAAAAAGAATGCACTGGTGAGCTCAGCAACATAAAAAGGCCTGGACGTCCACGGAGGATAACAGTGGTAGATGATCGGAGGATCCTTTCCATGGTAAAGAAAAACCCTTTCACAACATCCAGCCAAGAGAAGAACACTCTCCAGGAGGTAGGCGTGTCACTGTCAAAGTCTACAATCAAGAGAAGACTTCACAAGAACAAATACAGAGGGTTCACCACAAGGTGCAAACAAGGCCAGATTAGACTTTGCCAAAAAACATCTAAAAAAGCCAGACCACTTCTGGAAAAGCATTCTTTGGATGGCTGAAATGAAAGGGTTACTCCACCCCAAAATTAAAATTTTGCCATTAATCACTTGTCGTTCCAAACCCGTAAAAGCTTTGTTCGTCTCCAGAACACAATTTAAGATTTTGATGAAAACCGGGAGGCTTGTGACTGTCCCATTGACTGCCAAGTAAATAGCACTGTCAAGGCCCAGAAAAGTATGAAAGACATTGCCAAAATAGTCCATCTGCCATTAGTGGTCCAACCGTAATGTTATGAAGCTACCAGAATACTTTTTGTACGTAAGGAAAACAAAAATTACGAATTTATTCAACAGTTCGTCTCCTCTGCGTCAGCGTAGCACCATTTTAGAGGGTATCCGCTGGACGCAAACTGCGTATGCTGTTCTGTGTCAGCTATGCCACACAGATACATCTTCTACGTCTATTTATGCTTTGATTTGAACAGAAGCAGCGTATCCAGTTATGAAAATTGTGTCAGTGCCCAAATATATATGGACCTAACTGTAGTTGTTTTATTCAGTACTGAAAAGTATTAGTAAAAATTATTCAATCCAATTTACGTTTGGCCATTTTACCTAATATTCATGTTTTTTGTGTATTAAAGTGTCACTGCTAGCTTAGCAACATGCTAACATCAAACTCTACTAAAGTCAGAGAATAGAGTCTACAGTGTGCTTCACTTCTTGTATGTAAAAATTGCTGCCTGTATAGAATGTTTCGAATTAGTCCCTATTAGTTCGGAATTAGGAAACTGCTTTAGCTCAGTATGTTTTGGAACAAAGCTAAAAACAAGAGTATTCCGATATCCACGTTTCACTAGATTCTTCATAATCTCTCCCACTTTGTCTCTACCATCCTCCATCATGTCCGTGGGGATATCATCTTACATCAAACAACAGTATTTGGAGACAGTTTGAGAAATGATGGTCTGAGCTTTCTCAGCACTTTCAAAAATGTACAGAAACGTGACACATGCACATCCCCGTCTCTCTTGTGATTGCAGTCACATCCTCTGCCCCTTGCAGCTTTTCCCCTGGTTCCCTTTTCCCAAAACACCTCTCCTCCTGCCAAGTGTGCAGAGAGGTAAGTGTTAGAGAGGGAAAGTCCTGCAGAGAATCACAATCAGATAGTTACCGCCGTCCTCTTCTGTACTTAACTACTGCTTGAGATAAAGTGTACATCCACTGTACTCATTGTACTGTTTTGGCAAAACAATGACTGATTAAAATCAAAAAGTATGCCCATAAGCCATGATATCCCTCTTCATGGTCACGTTTTGCTGCAAGTGTATTTGTGCCCTAGCTTAAAACACATGTAAGAATTGTAAGTTCTACAATCTTTCCAGTTAGCCATTTTTGTCTGCGTATTGTATTTTGAAAAGGCCTGTGGTCAGTTGTATATGCTAGTGGGCCGCACCCACAGAAGGTATTGTAGCTGCAGTGTTTTACTGGGGGACGGACAGACTGAGAATGGTTTAATTACAGCAGCGGTTTTGCTGAGGATCTCTGACTTCTGGCTGAGTGGACCAGTGTCAGCAGTGGGGCAGGGCCAGATTACCCACAGTCCTGAGGCGGTTCTGCGGTTTACCTCAACAATCTCATCAGACTGACTGAGCAAAAATACTCCTCTGATTGCCGGGCTCTCCCCGGAGTTAGACTGAACTGACGCATACTTCGCCCTACCGCCGGTAATGAAAAGACCTCTGTCCATGCGATGAGAGAAAACATCTCTCAAATTATAAAGGGCAAAAGAAAACCACTGTTTGTGGGCAGCACTTGGGAAATAAACAAACATAACAGCAACCTATATTGAAATAAGTGGGTTAATAATATTACAGCAGAACGAGTTGTCTTGAAATATAAAGCACAGTTGTGAACTTGGCATGACTCAGATGTGTTTCTGTGTAAAAAAACCAGCTATCTTTGGCTTGAGGAATGGTAGTTTCAGCAATGTCTGTGACCACATCCACAAAGTTTTTCTTCTAAACGTTTTGTCCTGTCAAAGTTGCCGGTCACTGAGGTATTTGCTTATTTCATAAGTGGTACATCTAGATGTTCCCCTCAACAAAAATTTGACTTATTGCTGAAGCATTTAGTGGTTGACCAATATGGGTTGTTCAGTGGCTGATATGTAAACAAGGATGCTGGATGATGATTGATTTTTTACAATTTCACTGTATATATACATATATAAGGTACAAAAGTCTGAGCCCACTTGTGAAAATGCTTCTATATTGCTATTTTCACACATTTTTAAAGTTCATTATGTTTGAAATAATATTTTGTGCATTGCTTATTCATTTTATGTCATAGCATTTCTTATTTTTAGGATTTTGAAAATAATAATAGTAACAAACTGTTTTATATTTTTTTGATTTATTGTCCAGGTTTAAATAGATTTCGTATTTTAGGTGCAAGAAGTTGCTAAAATTAAATAATTCCTCATGTTTTATATACTGTAGTATTTACTTAATTTACTCAAACACTTGAATCAAGTTGTAAGTGAGAACCGCAGAATGACCAAATATTGTTCAAGTAATTGGTCTGACAGATGCATTTCACACTTACAATTTATTTCTCTGTTCCAGCCCCGAAGACATGCAGTCCGAAGCAGTTTGTGTGTAAAGACCAGGTGACCTGCATCTCCAAAGGCTGGCGCTGCGATGGAGAGAAAGACTGTCCCGACGGCTCTGATGAAGCCGCAGATATCTGTGAGTAAACCGGTATCTCATCAGATGTGTCATCATGACATAAAGATATGATATGAGAAGCAGAGCTAAAATGTTTTGACGTAATAAACTGAAGCCAGATAAAGTCTCAGGTAGTTTTATGTGTCTACAAGTTAAAAATAGCTTTAAAATTTATCTCAAGACCTGTATGATCTGTTGCGTGCCAGTCTAGTTGTTTCGGAAAGGAAGGCGATGTCCAGCTGTTGCTGCCCTGAGCTGAAAGTCACCATGTACATTGTTTGCACAAATTGCAAGGTAGTGCTGAAATTAATGCAGCAAACAATCACTAAATAAAAAATGGGACATATCTCACTGCATTTTAATTATGAATGCACGCATATTTAAATTCAGGCCGATAAACTGATAATTTTATTCTTGCTATGGACATTAACCAATTAATGGCCAATATTAAAATTCTATACTGTTTGGTTTAAATTATTTAAAAAATAAAATACAAAAAAAAACTAAATCAATATTTTTAAATACTACATGTGAATTCAGGCATCAAAATATTATTATATGTGGTATGAAAATGGATATTCATTTTGAGATTTCATTTAACATTGTTTAATTTAATAATTATTAGTGTTTTAAAGAATAAATTTAAGGAAACATTAGATGACTGCTAATATTAAATATCCAATATCTCATAATTGATATGGAAAAGATACACATTCCTAATTTTGGTCATTGTGAAATGTTTTGAAGTTGAAATTTCCATGATTGATAATTGCTGTCATGTCTGAGTACCCTTGACCTTTCCTCATGTCCTCACATGTACCTAACTAAGCTAACCATTGATCGAGCTGTGCACTGACCTAAATGTATGCGTAGTGTTAAGTAGAGCCTAGAGCACATGGGGGTTGACGGACGCAGACTGCAGTACACAGTTTGAAGGACGCTCTGCGTGTCTCTTCTGAGCGATGGCACTAATTAAACTGCTCTGTTTAGTCTGGCTGACTGCACACAGTCCTGTCCAGCCAAGTGATCTGTGTGTGAGCTCAGCTCAAACGTAAAAAACAGAAGCCTGGCTCTTTTTATTTAACACTGACCTGCTCCTAAATGTTTCCGCACGCACAGACCTAATGAAGCCGGTCGTACCGCACCTCACTTCACATCTGTCACACAGCAGGCGGCCATGATGGTTCCACCATCAGCATTTGGGTAGTGCTTTACTGTGCAGCAGGAGAACAGACAGAGCTAGTTAAGTGTTTACATATGACCTTCTGTGCTGTAATTGCAGCCGCCTTTTCATCCTCTCAGGCTGACAAACAAGCTGCAAACATGCGTTATTTGCTGTGTACACTAGTCTGTGTTTATATCTAATGGTTTTCTTCATTTACCCTTTCTATATTACACTAATTTATTGGCAGAAATTGTGGGCTTCTCTTTCTTGATGTTTTTTTTTTAAGCTTTCGTTTTCGTTTGACTTCTTCATGTTTTGTTTTTTCCCCCCTCACGCTTCTTACAAAAAGTACTGTGGCAGACACACCATGGTATGTTATGGTAATACTAGTACTACTGAATACTAGTACTAATACTGAACTTTTTACAAAACCAAAAAATAAAGTTTTCAGTAAGGTAAAAACTAAAAATAAAGTTTCAGTAATTAAATTTGAGTAATTGCTGGTTATGGTGCTTTCAGTTTTTTCTCAAGTGTTAAATGAAACCATAGTAAGGTTCTTTGGTAACAAGCCGCCCCTTGATATTTTGACTAATGATTTTGGCCCCCCGAAACTATATTGGCCAAAATCAAAATTTCCTCCTTTTTGATATTTTGACTGAATATTTTCAGTTGGTGAAATTTTGGTGCATTGCTTGGTAATACCGTGATATTTACTGTGAGACTGAAGTGGTACTGGAGACGGTGTCACTGTAATCCGTATACCATATTTTAGACACTAAAATTATTTCAGAAACCATGAAACTTAAATAATACCATGTCCAAAAACATGGTATTACCATGGTACTTTTATGTTAATTTCATCCAGCCTCTGCTAAATGAATTACAGAAATGCATAGCTTCTCTGTAATTTTACCATGGCTCAGTCATGGTATCTATCTAACGGTAATACCATGGTACATTTGTATATACTATGGTGTATTTGTATATACTATACTATTGTATATACTATACATTTTATATACTATTGTATATAAATTCCTGAGTGACCATGGTGTTACGAGTGTCCATACCAAGAATCCACATTTACAGTACTTAAAAGGTATCATATAGTATATCAGCAAAATATCATAGAACATAGAACAATGCACTACTGATATAACATGGAGTACCATGTAAATATCATGGTAAATTAATTTCAGTTCAATTGTTAGAGCATCTGATACTAGTACTGTACCATGGTATGGACACACTACTTTTTGTACAGGCAGTTATATGATACCATGTCCAAAAATAATAATACCATGGTACTTTTTTTGTAAGCTACATTCCGTCTCTGCTAAGTGAATTACAGAATACCAGCTCCCCTTCTGAAAAAAATTACTGTGGTAATACCATGGTACTTACATACAAGGTGTAATGTTGTACTGAATGAGAAACATATTCATATACCATGGTTCTTTTTTTGTAAGCTTCATCAAGCCTCTGCTAAAAGAATGATGTGAAATGTCCAGCTGTAGTTTATGGACTATGATGAGAAATTCACACAGGACTGTTCCAAATAAATGACCCATCGTTTGGACGTCGTACATAGAGTAGCTCCCGGCCGTTTGAGAACAAGGTGCTCAAAGCACGTAAACATCAAAGAATTTTCCGTCCGCAAATAAACTTTCTGCTGCGATTCCACCATCTGTCTCTCAAAAAGCGCCACTAATATAATTTCATTGCCACTAATGCAGTTTGGCTGAACACACAAAGGGGCTTTTCATTAGACGGAAGCTCTGACCTTCTGATTTATCATGATCTGTTTCTGCCAATTACACACATTACACACTTAATCCTCTTTGTTAAAGCTGTTTCCAACACTTTAAATTCAAGAGAAAGGCCTGTACCGGCTGTCAGCATTTCAAATGAGAATGTATGTAAATTTTTGAGTTAGTGTCACGTCTAATCCTGGTCTTAACTATCATTTTGTTATTAGAGTCTTTGTGGAGTCACTAGGCGGTGTCTGCCAGATGTAACGGCATTGAAGTGATTGAAGAGATAAAATGAGATGGGTTGCAGAAACCTGTTTATCAGTTCTTTTGGTTTTGAAACACAAACACACTCATTCAGATCCAAGTCTGGTGGCTCTTGCTCAGGGTTCAGTTGAGACTTGTCTTGTGCTACGAAGGTGTGCTGTGTGTTTGAAGGTTGTTCTCGTGTCCTACTTCATCTCTCTAGTTCAGGTTAATTTCTAACTAACAAACTGAGTTCCCACCAGTGCCATGCTGCCAGAACAAATAAATCTCGCCCTCCTTTTCTTTCTCTCTCTTTTGTTTCCTACTCACTTTCTCTCTGGGTGTAAATCAGAGGTTTCAGCAAACCTGGAGCCCAGTGTAGGGCTTGTTTATATCTTTAAGTAGGTCAGTATATCATTAGAAAAGCACTGAGATAAGAGACAAGAGCGCCGAGGAACTCTTTCTCCTGTTCTCTCTCTCCTTCAATAAAGAAAGAAGATTGAGAAGGGTATGGTGACATTATCTAATCACAATTTCTAATGCACCTGTAGTAAAAGTCAACTTGCATCGTCTCTAAATGTGAAGGTAATGCTTATGTGTGTAGAATGAGATTTATTAGTGTGTATTGAGGATGGTCATTTTGTCTGACACTGTTAAAATATTTTTTTATTTTAATAATAATATGTGTAGTAGTAGTAGTAGTAGTAGTAGTAGTAGTAATAATAATAAATTATTAATTTTTAATTTTAATTACAATGAATTTTAAAACGATTTATTATTATTATTATTATTATGATTATTGCTAGTATCATTGAAATATTCAAAATATTTAATTTAAATTTATTAAATACACTACTGGTCAAACGTTTGGAATTATTTCAATTTTTTTGATTAAAAATACAGTAAAAAGTTAATATTGTGAAATAATATTATTTGAATATATTTTAAAATGTTTATTTATTTCTATGATGGCAAAGCTGAATTTTCAGCATCATTCCTCCATTCTTTAGTGTCACATGATCCTTCAGAAATCATTCTAATATGCTGATTTGGTGCTCAGGTATTATCAGTTGTTAATGGTTCTTATTATTATTGTTAGCATTGCTAAGACAGTTTTTTGCTGCATAATAATCAAAAATATTAAGCAGCACAGCTGATTTCAACATTGATAATAAGAAGAAATGTTTCTTGAGCACCAAATCAGCATGTTAGAATGATTTCTGAAGGATCATGTAACACTTCTGTGACATTTTAAAATGTATTCATATAAAAATCAGTTAGCCCTATTTGAAATTGTAGTATTTTTTCACTTTACTTTTTATTCTGTTTCTGATCAAATAAATGCAGCATTGGTGAGCATAAGAGACTTCTTTGAAAAAGCAAAAACATCTTAATTATTCTGATCTTTTGATAAGTAGTGTACGTATTTAAAGAAATTATATATAAGCCTATATATTTTTAGACCCTGGTAATTGCAAAATTAAAAAGAGCCTCCTTTTTGGCGTGTGTGTGATTATAGTTGTTTTAGTTTATTAGTGTGAAATGAAATATTTTTATAAACAGGTCAGCTCAATTATTGCATTTTCTTATTTGATAATTGGCACTTCCATATGTGAGTACTGGTGCCCATCCTTAGTATGTGTAAGCACATTATACTGAGCCAGCCTTAGAAGTATATCGTAGTGAGTCATGCTGCTTTTTCATTAAGTCTTGTGTCTTAATTGCACGACTGTTCCCAGGTGTCTTACCTAAGCTGCAATTACCCTCCAGAGGTAAAGACAGACTCTCACAGTCTGGCTGTGTCAGGGCATCACGCTGCACGCCCGTGGAGCTCACCTGACTCATCTTTCCCAGACGGACTCAAATATGCAAAATGAGATATCAAATTCTCTTTGTGACATATTTTTCCAGTTTTGTTCTTCTCTCCTCTCTGATTTGCGGCTTCTCTGTGAATTTGTTTGTTTCTTTGCCTTTAATTTTACATTTCACCTGTCTTCCAAACAGCATGTTTATGCATCATAGGCGTTTCCCTGATGCAAAGGCCATCCTGTCACTGAACAGTAAATTTCTAATGACTTTTAAAAGGATAGTATCTGTCATATTTACATACGTTGTAAAAAATCTGGGAAGTTTTCAGTAAAAATGGCAGCTGTTGTTGCCAGAACTTTACCATATTATACCAAAATACTAAAATCTGTTTTTTAACCTTTATAATATACTGACAACCACCTTAAAAACAGGTGGTAAAGAGAAACATGAAGTTTGAAGTTCATCACAAGTAGCTTTTCCAGGTAAATACCGATATATAGAAGGTGCATGGTGAAATACACACAAGTACAAAACACCGTCATGGTAACACACTACAGTAAAATAACACAGTAAACATTAATTTAGCCAAATAAGATGTAACACAAAACCCTGATTTACATAACTGATTAGACAAAATTCTAAAAAAGAGACATCGTATTTCAGTGAAAAAACCTCAAATGTGAACCGTCACATACAGAATTCTGTAAATGTCGATTTTACTGTAAATTATAAGATTTATTGTTTTTGTTTCATTTCCAAAAACTGCACATTTAATAGTGAAATGTCCCATTATTAGAATTATGGCAGTTTTTGACCTTGAACTTACTGTAAACCAAATAAGCGATTTTGACCATAGCATTTTTGCAGTGTTTTACTGTCAAAATTACGGTAATTCTTGCACAACATGCCTCATAAAATGTTGTAGGATTGTTACTCAGGCACCAAATAGGGTACCCATTACAAGTTCTTTCAGCTAACCGTTTTGCATTTTGCTGGAAGATATGGTTTTCATTAGGAATGTCTGTTTTATTTATTTCTTTAATTCCATTTACGATAAGAATGTTGTATTTTTTCAGTGTGTTGAATATCACAGAATGCTTTTATGGCCAGCATGACTGTGGTCAGGATGGCAAACAGGACCAGATGTACACAAATATGCTTTAGTGGAGGAAAAAGTTTATCTGTGTGGGGCAGGTTTAGTCTTTGGAAGAAGTGTGTGTGTGTTTTTAATTATTATAAAGAAGACACCAACCGAACCAAATGTATTGGTAAATCGTCAGTCTTGTTCCAGAAAGCTCTGGGGAAAGGAGAGCGCTCAGCGTGGGGCCGCATGTATTTGAGTGTGTATGTAAATGCTGTCTTTTTACATTCAGATGCTGTTTTAGACTCTTTGATTGAATGGGTGAGGAGGAGTGATTATTCAGTGTAATTTGCACTTGTGTAAGGCTGTTGCCACCCACAGCCACCCCTGAGGAGATTTACACCGATTTCTTGGATTGAGAAAAGGTCATCAAGACATGTGACCTGCAGGAAAAGGTGAAAGATGGATAACTAGTTTTTTCACTGATTGGGAGGTGTAGACTGATAATAGGCAAAGGGGGGGGAAATTATATATATAATCTGCCTATTATCAGTCTACATCTCCCAATCAGTGAAAAAACTAGTTTCATATACATATAAATAAATAAATAAATAAATAAATTTATTTATTTTAGAATATTTAGTGAGTCACTGAATTGAAATAACAACAAAAAAAAAGTTAATAAATTAAAAAGTTAATAGAAAACAAAACAACAAGTGTATGTGGACACTTTGTTAATGAATATTTTATGTTTGCATTCTCTTGAACTTCTGGAAAACAAAGAAGGTATTGTAAAAGCACAATAAAAACATTATAGTAATGTCTTTTATTGTTAAACTTTAACCTTTATCTTGCCTACAAGTAATAAAACGATTAAGATTTATTATGTTTTATCATTTATATTATCGTTAAGATTATCTTAATATGCCCAAAATGCCTGGTGTCTTAACAAACCAAGGTCTATTCACATAAATGTTTGTTCTAATAAATACAGTTAATTTATTAGTATTTATTTATTCATTTATTCTCCTTAAGGTGGAGTCACAGCTAAATTTCTGAAATGAAAGGTACATTGTCTCTTCTCAATAGAATAGAGATGTAAAAAGCACCGCTCACACAGAAGTCACATTCAAACCAAGCAGGTTTTTGTTGCTCAAAGTGGCAAATTCATACGACCAACTTGAATATTTACGATCTACTAGATTGAATGGATTTTGCATTGAAATTTCACAGAGCAAAGGTACTTTTTTTTTTTTGGTCAAAAATGACACTACTTGGAAATACCTGTTAATGTTTTTAAGAATTTGTAAATGGAAATTTTTTGTTTAATGCAATCTCTGGCAATTTAGTGAGGGAAGCTGAAAGAAGAAGGAGCAAGAGAGCTGAAATTCATGAATGAAGAAGCAATAATGTAACAGCAGAATATGTGAATAAATGGAAGTGTAGGAATGAACTATGTGAGGTCGGTTGAGGAATGACCTTGGTGGCTAATGGGTATAATGAGTATTCTGGACAGCAGAAACCGAGATCAGAGGTTCATTTCATCGCCTGACCTGATTCATCTGTTATTGGGAACAGAGAACAGAAGGTTTGCAAGGACGCTGGGTTAATGGCGTGTCATCGCTGACCCTGGATCAGCTGGTCAAAGACAGCATAAAATTAAGTGTCAAAAAGAGACTCCACTGTGGCTGTGAAGATAAAGGAAGGTCAAGGACAATTTGTTTAAAGACCAATTTGCTCTGCTATCAAGCTTTTTGGCGAGCATGCAGAACAAGAAGCGACGGAAGGAAGGAGGAATAAATAGATTCAGATTATTTTATAAATAATTCAGATGATTTTAATGCTTAGTGAGGTTGTTTTGTAATGTTATTAAGCCTTAGACCATGACTTATGTATTTTAAAATAATACACATACGTGCTTCTTGAATCTTGTAGCATTTATTTTACATGATGTGAAAAATGCTTGTAATATGCACAGGGCAAAGAAATGTTGGATGTTACCGCTGGGGCCAGTGCAGGCAGACATTATTACAGGCCTGTCAGGATGCTGGGTGTGTTCATCAGAGCTGAAAGTAGCATGAATGGGACTGAGGGACAGAAACAAACCCTTTAAGTGGAGGAGGAAACGGTGCATCTTACTCACACACAATTAACAAAAGCACAACAGGAAAGCCAAATGGGAGGTCATTATGTAACTAGGAGTAAGGATAGGGTAAGATGAGTTTAGACACACATATACAGTCTGCTTGCGTAGTATTTAGACTCCCTGTGGCTCCGCTCAAGTGCGTAAGTACAGCTCGTCTTGACAGCATGAACCCAGGTTCACTCAAAGTCATCTTCCCCAGCCATGACAGTGTGGACTTTGTGATGAGCAAAAATTTTAGGCAAAAAGGGGGGAAATACTTTTGGTTACATATTTTTTAATAAAAATATTTGTATTTATTTATTTGTGTTTAATTAATTTACTTACCTTTGTTCTTAAAATATAAGACTGTTACCATATTTTTGTATGTTATTTATTTGTTTATTTAGTTTAGTTACTTTTTTCTTAAAACATAGGACCATTATAATTTATTGATTGATTGATTGACTGACTTGCTTTTTTCATAAAATTTAGTACCTTTAAAATATTTTGAATTCATTTTAGATGCATTTTTTTATTTAAAATATAGTACCTTTTCAAATATTTTGCATTAATTTATATTTATTTATTTTTTATTTTAATGTGTATGTTGTTGTGTAAATTTTTCCTATTTTTTTAAAATAAACATTACAATTTTTTGCATTTACATTATTTTCAATTAATTAAGAAAACTTAAGTGCTTTCTCTTTGCCATAATTCATCTGGAAGTTTTACTTTTTTTTTTTTTTTTATAAATGAACGTTATTGTGATTAAAGCACTATAACGTAACCAAAGTCCCTTTAAGGCAAGTCATGTCACTCGGCGGCGATCTTTGAAACGCCTCTCGGGCATGCAAGTGCAGCTCCTATCTCTTTGAATGGGGAAACATCAAATTCTCCAAAAATGGTCGCCAAACTTACAATTAAATTTCATATTTTAAATCAACAATGAAATTGAAATTTAGCTCAAATCGTGTTTAAAAAAGCTTATTTCTCAGGCTAGACCCACCAGTGCACATGCGCAGTCCTAGGCGCGCGTCTTAAAATGCCGACTGTTTCTATAGCAACCAGGATTTCTAACAGCAGCTGCAGTGACGCGCTGACTTTACCGATTTGCGATTGGCTCTTTGGCTCAGAAGGCGGGGCTTCATTCGATAGAGCGGCCATATTGAGCGAGTGACATGTCTTGGGTGTTCTATAGTCTTTGACGTAACTAATTGTAGCTTGCTGTTAATACAAGCATAAATTAAAAACGATACAAGTTAACAAAGGAATACAATAACAACACATACAATATGTAATAGTAACAACACAAAATGATGCTTAAATATTTTTTAATAATTTTTTTTTTTTTTTTATATAATAGGAAATTGGAGGCTCCCTTATTTTCAGTCTTAAATATCCGATTCCTTTTCTTTTAAGCAAAATATTTGTTTTGGTTTGAAATATGTCTTGGACATGTTCATTAGGGTTCATGAGTTTCATCCATTTATTTAAATGTGTTCTTTGAAATGTTAGATGGTTAGATTAGTTATTTAAAGTGCTTGTTTCTCTAATAATAGCCTTATATCGGTTTATCTGTGGATGTCCACTCTGTGTGCTCTGTTTCCCCCTCCTCCTTTCTCTTTTGTTTTTTTTTCCCCGTGCTCTGTTGTGTTTTGTGCATGTGCTTCAGGGTGTTAGTGACAGTGCAGGAAGGAAGCAGTCGTCGCCTGTATGAGAGAGCTTCTGTTAGCAAACGGCCAACGACTTCCCAGTTCACTCCAAGATCACAGAGATCTGCCCCCAATTCACTCACACACACTCATTGTTAAACATCCGTCTGTCTGCTCCCCCTGTGTGTTTTCCTCCTTTGCAAAACTGCTTTTTGCATGCCAGAATCACCCTTTATTGCTTTCTTTTCCATTTTATGAATCTTTGTGGGCACATTTTGGAGTTAGTAGTTGTATTTAAGCAGAATTAGGATTAGTTGGTGAGTTTTGTTCAGACTGGCCTCTTCTCATGCTAGTCACAGACTCTTTTAGGTTGGTTTTTCAGAAGGATAGCACTGGCTGAAGAGACATTTGAACTTGAAGAGCTGGATTTAGGCTTTGCTTGAATTGTTACCCTGCCAGCAAACCCTTAGTGGGAATCTCAAAGCTTCAATATAAAACAGAGGTGGAGAAAGAGTCAGAAAAAGAGCCTGTGGATTTTTAAGTTTTGAAAGAAGTCTCTTATGCTCACCAAGGATGCATTTATTTAATCAAAAATACAGTAATATTTCAAAATATTATTACAATTTAAAATAGCTGTTTTATATTTAAATAGGCTATATATTAAAATTAATTTCTTTCCTGTGATGACGAGCTGAATTTTCTTCAGTGCCAAAGAAGCTTTCAGAAATCATTCTAATATTCTTATTTGGTGCTTAAGAAACCTTTCTTATTAATATCAATTAGGGCTGGGCGATTTATCTCATGCAATATGCATGCGCATCTCGTCAGTAAAACCGGCTCCTTGATTAGCGGTAAATCCCCATCACCTGTT